>CAUPSG010000848.1:0-35719 GCA_963513935.1 Aphrophora alni
TTTTGTAAACGACGTTCGATTAGATTAGTTTATTAGGGTGAGGACTCAAGATCCTTGTACATATCAAAGACCTACTAGCAAGGTAAGCTGATACCTGTGTCTTCAATGAGGCTCAGGACCTTCCATCCTATCCTAGGATCGAAGTTATCACCTGGTTGTAGAGGTAAAAAACTAACACTTTTTTTTAGACGAGATATATTCTAGGATGATATGCCTAGCAGTTTCACTAGACTGATTACATAGCGTACACACGGAATCACTATTGGTGATCTTGATTGTTAGCCATTGTTTCCTGAAGTGGCTGTGTCCAGTAAGTAACGTCATTTCTTGTTTTAGACGGCCTCTCAATAATGAGATGATTAGTTTTTGAGCAGTCCTTCTGATAAGCTATTTGCCGAGCTTTTTTTCAGAGTAGGATGGAATGAAGGTATGACTTTCTCTAGTCAACGCTTTGTTGCTTCGTTGAGTGAGGAAAGTATTTAGAGTTTCTTTCCACGTAAAGCTCCTAGAAAATGATGGAAAGGTCCCATCCTTTGAAGTTTGAAATGTATCCATCAGTCCACCTTGAAATGTATTTCAATGTCCTCACCTTGTTTATTTGTGAGTTTGCCATCAGGATTGTACTCTAGCACAATAACCATATTGATGAAAAGAAAGTCCCTGTAAGTCACTACTTCCTTGAGTTTCAACTCTGGCCATTTCAGAGTCTTCCTCGGCAGAAGGTGAGGCGGTCAATTAGTCTCAACAACTTTTGACCACACCTACTGTTGCCTCAGAATACCCTTCAGAACCAGAGACTATTTCCGACTCCGATTTCCCTTCTTCTTTCTCTTACCACTCCACCATTTGGAGGAATCCCATTCTTGATCACGTTCTTGAAGCTTTGCTTTAATAACCACTCTTCTTTCTTTAGTTCCGCGATTAGGTCTTTTGACTTTAAGTTGCCTTATAGGATCATCAAGTGAACCAGAAGAGCCTGTTGCTTTAAGGATTTTTAAGGAGTTCATCTTCTCATTTTCTAGAAACACTTGATGCACTCAAATTGGAATCCAGCTCTTTTCCAATTGGATGGTAGATAGTTCCACAGCCTCCAGTGTTACAGTTTGTTCATACATTTATTGACAGTCATACTGAGAACCAATAAGAACGGGAGTATGCAGATATGACCATGTCATTACAGAAATGTATCTGCAATACGGTTAAATAAGAAAGAATTTTGAAGTTGCCTTTCCAAATCAATATTAAATGACATTAAAACTTTTCTACAAGACTGTACAAATATATCTACAACAGCTTAGATACTTGAGAACTTTGAATAAATCTTGACAGATAAAATTTGTTTTGTAATAAAAAAAGACAAACCGTGTAAAATTTTATTATTCAGAACTAATTTGGATAGAATTGATTGAGGGAGGGGATTGAAGACAAGCTAAAGTACTAAGCACGTTGTAATTCGATTAGGAGTAAATATTCTCTCCTATCATTCTCTCTCTTCCCCACAACCCTGGTGATCTACTTTCAGTACACTCCCTGCTAAAAAGTTATATTTTTAAGCTACGTTTCATGTTGCTTCATAGGTCCCAGTTGTGTGTCATTGAATTATTTCATATTCTATAGATTAATTTATATAATACAATAAACAATAATACACTATAATCAATTTGTTTGAGATATGTATTTGGTTGATTACACATTGTAAAATACCGGACTCTAACCTAAAATTTATTGTTGCAGTTACAGTAGAAACTCGATTAATCTTCAGTCTTGGGACCTTCAGATGGTCAAGAGAATAGACAGATAACGGAAATACCACCCTTCCGGTGAGGTGAAATAAGGTTGAGTGATAAGAAACTGCTATTTTTAGTATAGCATTTATTGGTTTATAGGTTGGTACAAAGTAGCCAACCTTTAAATTTAAAACTTTTCAATTAGGAGACGATAACTGTAAACTTAAAAAATAACTGACACAATTGGTTATAATAATTAAATTATTCAGTAACTTTTAGTTAATAATTTTACAATGTATAATATTTAGTACTATTGCTATATGAGTAAAATCATTCCATTATATGTATTTTAAAGCAATTCCTGCTAATATGAAAGTCTTGATTAATAAATGTAATAAATTGTCTCATCTATATTTTTAATGAAGATTCCTAAACAAGTTCAAATTTTAACCTGAAATGCAAAACCGGTTTATTGTAATTGTAGAACTTGCTAATTGCATACATAAATAAATCTTTTATGATTTTGTAAATATAATTTTTACTTCATAATCAATTTAACATTTCGACCCCAAAAAAAAAACAATTTTTAATTCTACTGATTTAGCGAAACAGTAATTTTTACTGAAGCCCTTTAAGATCAATGTAGAGAGATATTTTAAATGGAAAAATTAAATATGAGGTATGTAACCTTATTAATTTTACTCTTTTATATTGTTTGAGTGTTTTAAAACTGCTTTACTCTCTTTCTGAAAGATAAAGTCGGTTGAATTAAGTAGAAAACAAAATGCAATCGGAATCAGAACTAATAATAAAAAATATATATTATAAATAAAGGCTAAATGTAGGAAAATCAATCAAAATATGGAGGAAACGCAGATAATATGTGCAACTTAACACTAAGCAAAATGAAAACAATTTTTAATTTATCAAATCGTTTTACAATAATCACTTAATTTAAAAAAAACAAGCTACAGGAAAATTCAGTATTACAATATGACAGCGTAAATACACATGTAGAGAAGATGTATAATTTGACAGAAATAATCAATGAAATAAATACAAAAATATGCATTCAATTTTAATTTTAAAAAACCACATACCTATACCACTTCGAGAGATCATAGTCAGTTGTTTACAGCTCCCTTTCACCAAATGTCGACAAATTCAGTTCCAAGGATTTATCACTTCACCTAAAACAACAGTTTCTGACATGTCTACCTAAGAAAAGAAACATGAAAATAAATTAACTTTATATTTTTCGGTTGTTATTAATTTTAAAAAAACAACAACAAACATTGTGTTATTTAAAACAACAATTGGTTTTTAAGGTTTAACCTGTTCCCCCATTATGTAATTTAACTAAACAAAACATAATTTTAACGGTTTAATAAGCTGATAACGTGAAATGACACAGTAAACGAAAGGAAAGAAGCACGTAGAAAAGACAATAAACGCTCCCATTGAGACACTTGGTGGAGGAAAGTCTGACTCTTAATAGTACTTGGGGAAAATGCAACGTTGTAGGTTTATATTTGCCCTTCTGTTATAAACGGTACTTACAGCTAAGTGCAAGATACTTGTCTTTATTAATAGTGATTGAGTTATTAAAAATTGTTTTGACTTTACAAGAAAGTTATGTTGTTTTAATGTACACCATCAAAAAATAAAAATGTATAAATAATTCACATGTAATATGTTCCCAAAATAATAATTATTTTACAAGGTATAGTTTTTAAGATGACAAGTTTTGAAATTACATATGTTTTCCTTCTTAAGTAATTGTGATATATATATAGGGAGTCACTTCTAACTGTTACATAGGATCAATATTACTCTTATTACGTGAAAATATAGGTGTATGATTCTTAATAAACTTAGTAACATATTGATTAATATGTACTTGTCTGTTTAATCAACTTTATGATTCATATTTGTTTGAAGAACAGATTTTTTCTGAATTGGAAGTTTGTGTTTTGTGTTAATATATTGTAGGTAAAATTCTATATGTTAATGTGAGGAGAATAAATGAATCTGAAATCTAATGAAAATATGGAAACTACACATTAATGGGCTTTTAAAAACGTGAAAAGAAAGAGTGGATGGTGTTAAAATTGTATTTTTAGCTTCATTCTAATTGTTTCCTAAAATTATTTAAAATGAATCTATTAAAAATTTTAAATGTTAAACTTTTATTTTTTTAAGAATTTATAAAAAACTAAATATATGTACTTCGAAAAGGTGTTTACATTAAATAAAACTAGATTACTTCGCAGCCACTTTGTCCATTAAAAAAAATCTACAAAATATATTTGGTGAACTGGTAAAACAAATATTTTTTTAATTATGTTGTTGTATATTGTTTCTTTAATCTGTGTACGTATTGACTATAATATTATGATGATGACTCCTAGAAATGAAATCTCCCTCAAATAAAACTGTGATATTACTTTTGATGTAAATTAATAAAAAATCCTAACTTAACAAAGTCTTAGTTTGTGCTTTAAGACTTGATGATTTCGTAGATCTGATTATCATAAATCTGGTAGTCAGAAATTAGGTAGGTGTTTCTAGATTATATTTGGTAACGTAAACAACCATAACTTCGATATTTCAATTGACGTCAATTTATCATAACTGCAATTTTAATTAGTCTTTTTATTCTTCCGTTCATCCAGTTTCTGACATTGGTACCAGATATCCGATAAAATTTCAAAAGCTGACTACTTTTATCAGATAAGTCTGTCAAAAATAACGCTAAACCGGTTTTCTCTTCACATGAACCTCAGTTAATGGATTAGTGTTAGGATTTAGATTGCAAAATATTTCCCTTAAGCCTATAAGCGTTCACTGATATTCATCATTGTTTTCTTAATACTGGAATAATTCCATGCTTTATTTTCGGATTACCTATTTTTCCTATTTTTGGAGAACTTATGACCATTAATCCGGAGTAACAATACCAGTCGTATCTCACCAAGAAGAATTATAAGAATCATAAGAATGATTGTTACTGTAGGTAGTTTATAAATGCCAATAAAATTTCGTTTTCATACAACTTTCCGTTTCAAGATGGCGGCAGTTCAAAATATTCAAAGTAAAATAATTAATAAACTACAAATTTTATCAAAAAATGTTATGACACAAAAAAGTTATACAATTTTAAGACAAATAAATTGATGTATGATTTATTCTTATTGACTTAAGTATAACTAAGAAAATTACATTTTGGTTAACATTGGTTACCATGGTTATTAAAACGTCCATTAGAAAAGAACAAACAACAAAACAGCTGATTTAAACAAATCAGCTTATTTCAACAAAACAGCTGATTACACGTAACAATCATACCAAGTATCATAATTTCCTCTCAAATAGTTTCAAAAATATTAAGGTTAAAAAAAAAACACATACAGACAGATAGACCGAAAACGGATTGAGAAAGGACACATGTTATTATATTACATTTTTTGTTTCTTTTGACATGCTGAATAACGTGACAATGTTTGTTCATATGGTTGCAAGACACCTTGTATAAGTGTACCAAACATCAAATGGATAAAAAAGATTAATGTTCAAGAATATATTACAAATGATTAAAACAAATACTAACAACATGTTTATTACACAAACTAACACAATTTAGACTCCATTACAGGTTGTATTCAAAATATTATTTAGAAAAAAAACTCGAACACAAGATCTCACAAAAATTACGTTTACTAATTCAAACGCGTTTCAACGACAAAGCCGCCATCCTCAGTGATACATGAGCTACAATAACTAAACTATAACTTATGTATCACAACGCGTTTAATAAATAAACGTAATTTTCGTGAGATCTTTTGTTTACAAAATATTGATGTTAAATCTAAGACGTTGTTGATATTAATTTTCAATTCTTAGCTGAAACTTACTTTTCTTGATATTGAATATTTATTTCAATTTGTGAAAGAAGTTGAATATTATGTAGCACATATTTTAACAGTTTAATTACATAAAAACTAGACTAACAAAAACGCAGTACACATACTCTCAAGCAATACGAGATTCACTCAAAAAATACAAAATCCTGAGAGAAAATACAATTTTCCTAATCCTTGACGTAAACTGGTTGGACTTTGTCCATTTTCCTTCCACCGTTCCCGGTTTTATAACCGCTCCTTGGATGTCATAATTATTATATAGTCCTTAAAACTTCATTTTATTGTAAATAAGACTTAGAATATTATACGGACAAAAATAACACTAACATTTTTTTTACATATCTACTTCATCTTTAATTCCTAAATTTCAATTACATCTTATTTCTTTTCCACTGATTGTACAAAATAATTTACTTTAATTGACAAAAACACAAAACCAAATATGAGTGTAACACTGAAGACATCTTTATAGTACAAGCAATGCAATATTTTTATTTAAATATATAAATATTTCGTTGAAAGACAATGTCCAAAGTTCATTTTAACTTTTTGATTTACAAAGGAGGAACTAATTTTTTTGTTGATGTTTAGTTATGGTTTGTTTTTATTTAGTTTTTGGTAATGTACGAGTAAGAATTTGTGTAAAATATATCACCAATTTATGAAATATATTTTCTGCCTACATTCAAAACAGTTTAGTGGTCACAGAAGTCGCGTGTAACCTAGTTATTTCAAATTAAGCTTACCTACATACAAGATGCAGCAACTCAAAATATTAAAAAGTAGAATCAAATGCTGACAGTCAAGATGACTTCTACCAATTTGTTCTATAGTTGGAACTGCTTTTTACCCAACGTTTCATATGTTAGCTATTGTAAAATTTTAGGTTGGAATCAATTATTTGTAGGTCTATCAAATGTTTAATTTTATGAACTTTAGGTGCCTGTAATTCCTAAACGGCTAAAGATTTTAAAACATACCCAAGAATAAAACATTCTTAAAATATTGTTTTACACCTGAAAAGCCATAAAATACAGGGTGTACCATAAGAAATTTCAAAGTTGGCCGCATATTGGAAAATGCCGGCAATTTTTTAACATTTTACAAAATGGATTTTTAAACTTCAATAAAATGAAAGGAAGGTTCCCCATTTAAAGTACTTTATCATATTTATAATTCAAAAGTTAACTATCGTAACATTTTAGGTGAGACACCACAAGATACAACCAGAGAGGGATTGTACGATAACGCACTATAAATAAATCCATTCAAAAACCACAAATACTCTTCTCTTAACTGGGATTTCTCCTACTCTTCATGTGAGCTGGTTCAACTATTTTTTTTTCTCGAAATGTTACGTATTCCCTCATTTATGTCCGTTCATTTTTTATCAACCAATTAAGGTGGTCTTTTTTCATAACTATTTTAAAGATATGGTCGTAGACAGCATTTTAAAGATGTGCTCCTTAAATAAAGACGTTCGTCATTCTGCATCTGCCACCAGTTCCTCTCATTTCTCTCTTCCTGTAATACATAAAAGAAATCATTCCCGTAGGTAGTACTTGAACACGTGCGTAAGATGTTTGGGTGCTTTTAAACTGATTTCCAATGTGTGCAATATTTAGTTTATTCTAGCGGAATATAGTGTTTCTCAATACTAGAAACACAATCATTCATACAAGTCTATAGTATCAGTATATTATTTGTTTCATAACAAATATACACTAATAACATCAACACATAAATAAACTAAGTCATAAATCCGTAATTCAACATATTTACTTTACATATATAATTTTACAAAACAGCAAAAGAGATAAGATTATATTATTGAAAATACAGCTGTTTTCTCAACTTACAGCTTTGCTGTAAAGAACTATCAACACTATTTACATAACAAATTTACTAAACAATTATCTAACATACCCAGTCAGTATACGGTATAATGAATGTCTGAAATAGACCCCATAAATATATCAAAACAAGTACTCAATTAAAAATAAACTACATAATGATATGCTACTTATTACTACCGTTCATTGGAAATTGCATTTTGAAAGAAAACGTAAACGGTTTGATAATTAACAAACTGTTACTCAACACTTCTTCGTAAACTTTTTTTTATATCCTACATATATTGCTGACTCCTGAATATTCCTGTATATTGAATATACAGTATCTAAGAATAGTGAATATCGAGGTTTTGAAATGTCCAATCAGAATCGAAATAAAGAACTGCTTTAGACTTGGATATTTTATGTTTACATTCATTGAAAAACTTCCCTCGACTCCTCAAGTGACTACGCAAGTAGTTTGAAAACTAAGACGTGATCGGGTTAAAGATGATCTTGTTAAGTGGTAGAGGAAATTTAAGCCCTGATGAATCTCTTTAGCAGTGGTATTTCTAGTATCCAACTGTGCCTATATTTATTCGATATCAAACCCCATTTTAAAGTTAAGGATCAGTTTTCAAACTGGCATGGGAGCAATGGAAGTAGTTAATTATCCAATATGCAACAACGACCTCTGATATTCAAATGACAATTCAATTTACCGAAGAACATAAATATATAAATAAAAAACTACACTATACATTTATAATAAATTTTAATAATAATAATAATAAATACCCATTTATATCACACAAATTCTGATAGATATATTTAAATCATTTTTACATTCCCACAACATATAATTAGTATAGTAAATCGACATTACGTTTTTTTTAGGAATACTACATTCTAAGTAACTTTTGGCAGGATATACCTCTTTCGTTCGTCTGTCTCTTGTCTCTTGTCTAATCTGTTGTTTATCGTTTGTGCAGTGTTTTACACCAACAAAATTTTAAAAAAATATGTTATGTAGAATTTTTGAAGATATTAAAGTTTTTTTTATTATGTTCTTACGTAGGGAGAATTATAGTTCGTATTATAGTGCATGATACCTAACACTCCTTTTTTTAAATCCAGAATCTAATAAACGTAATTTAAAGTATAAAATAAAGAATTTTAATTGAAACTCGGCTTCGTCATGTTTTAGACCATATTTTTAAAACAAAATTACTCTTCAATATGTTCAAAATATATATGTTTCGAAATTTGGAAATGTGTAATATATCAATTTTAATGTAAAAGCAGATATTTCTTATTGAAACTCCATATTCAAGTATTAAATAAAGCAATAAAGCTAAAGTTTCAAAATTATTTGCCTTGCGGCATCATCAGATAACGAAACAATTATAGCTCATTTATATTATTTAAATAATTTTGAAACTTTAGCTTTATTGCTTTGTTTAATCCTTGAATAATATATATATATATATATATATAGAGAGAGAGAGAGAGAGAGAGAGAGAGAGAGAGAGAGAGAGAGAGAGAGAGAGAGAGAGAGAGAGAGAGAGAGAGAGAGAGAGAGAGAGAGAGAGAGAGAGAGAGAGAGAGAGAGAGAGAGAGAGAGAGAGAGAGAGAGAGAGAGAGAGAGAGAGAGAGCAAGGTATTAGCCAGCCGTTTATTCCAGTCTTATATCTGCTGATGACAGCACTGTATATATTTGTGCCATACAAAACATTCTGCTGTTCAATAATAGATGTAATATTATATATATATTTATGTTGTAATGGAAATATGTATATAATGTTTTACAGCTTTTAAACGGAGGATCCAGGGGGAAAACGATCAAATTCACAAAAAAGAAAAAAATAGATATTTACATTTTCTTAAAGGCATTGTCGACCTCTACAAGATAGCAGTATGAAAACAGGGGGAAAACTATCACAGTCCATTTAAATTAAGCTAAATGTTTTTAAACAAAGGGTAAGAACGATCAGAGTCTATGTTCAACAGGGAAAAACCGATCACAGTCCAGGTGAAGCAGGGAAATAGCGGTCAAATTTGTATGTTTATTAAGTTAAAATATATTTTTATATGTATTACCACGTTTTTAACACTAACACTTATCAACAAATATTTTTTCAAACGTATTAAAATATATATCAAAGTTGTATGAGCTAATCTTTGTTTGTTGTTTTTCTCGAAACTTAGAAGGATGGCCATTTAACGATAAAACGTTAAACTAAAAATAATTTAACGTGAATCTGTAATGGCCGGAATATTTCATATAATTTGTAAAATGTAGAAGAAAGTTGAACTCAGGTTATGACGATAAATATCCAGTTACTTGGCCTCTTTAGTCCACTGTATCTATATTCAAGTATTATAAATATTTGAATCTATACATATATTTCCTACTTTAATGAAAATATATAACATTATCAATCATATGTTTAACAAGTTTTTAATATAAGGTAAAATATAAAGAACGTAATTTTGTAAATTTAAATAACAATATGGACACTACTGGATACTATTGGAGATAGTGTATATAATGGGAAACCTAAACAGACGTGAGGCTGTGACGATAATGTTACGACTGTGTTCGGGATAATATTTTTTATTATTTTCAACACAATGCAGAATTCATTTGAGGGTTAAACATTATAAAGTTAAGTAAAGAATACAACTGTTTAGCAAATTTTCTGAAGTAAACTTCATTTAGTTATTATTTAAAGAAGATGGAAATTTGTTAATATTTTTTTGTTAGTAAATACTGCACAAGAATCCTTTTACAACATTTTCTCCCGCCCTCCTCCATTTCTTCAGTATGTAAAAACTCGAACCTTCATGATTGAAAATCTTGCCCAAAAAAAATTTTTTTTTCGCCATTAAAGAAAAAATACTATCACCATTCTTACTTAATAGCTAGAGTTAAATATTCCATTATCTAAAGAAAAGATATTTCTTGGTCAATTACAAAATCTCCTGCACAAACTTCGTAAAAATCTTCATGTACAGATAACACAACAAAAATAACACTTTCTTATAATTTAATTGTTTAATGAATTTTCATTTAAAAAGTATACATTTACAATTCTATAACACGCAAAAATATATGTTGTTTTATTTAATTTAAAGTGTAAATGAAGCAATTATTAACATTTTATATATTTTACAATACTAAATGGAGCAGTGTTACTACATAAATACAGATCTCAACCCAGTAAGTTGTATTTAAGAAATACTGGATGTCACAATAAATCTCATGTGGATTTTCCGTAAGCTGTCTTTGCCACTTTTATGTCTGTAGACGGAGGATCTATGGATGTATCTTGTTATTTACAGGCATTCCATATTATATAAGAGAGACGAAAATGTCAGAATTTGCTGTAGTGTATAGTTAAGATGTTTACACCCGAATCTGTAAATGATTTCAACTAAAATAAAATCATTCAACGAAGAAACTACAACTAATTTAAGTTTGAAATTTAGAATCAATCAAATAGCTTAATCTATAAATAAATGTTATAAAATGTCGTAAACAGATATAAAGACAAAAGAACATCGTTGTGAAAACACTCAAAATTTGCTCAAATTATTAAAAACGTCAATAATAAAAAGGAGTTTCTGTAATAATTTCTCCAAAAAATATTAGCACCCAAAAAGTAGCGTTGATGACAAAGAGGTTTTAAAACAAATATCCTAAGGTCATGTGGTAATCGATAAACAGTAGTGTTTATGACTGATTAATGTTTTATAAAAAATAATATAAGTAAGGCACTTTTATAATAAATAAAAAAGTACAATTACGTTAAAAAACTATAGGTTTTCATAAAAAAAGATATAAATAAGGACTTGTGACAAAAAATTAAAAATTAGCGTTTATGACCAAGAGAGTTTTTTTTTTTTCAAATAAGATAAATAAGTACATATTATATTAAATAAAATAATAGTGTTGTTGACAGAGAAGTTTTTATAAAACAAGCATATAATAAGGCATATATTTAAGTAACTAAAAAGTAGCATTGCGACCAAGAGTTTTTTTTTTTTAAATCAAGAAATAATTGTGTGTAAATTGATCATAAATAAAAAGTATCGTTGTGGACCAAGAGGTTTTTAAAAAAAAACTAGATATTAATAAGGGCAAATGATAATTCTGGGGGAATCAATCAAAACATTCCTTTTACAAAAAAGTTCTTAGCTCAATATTATAATCAATCCTGCATAACTTTTTTTCAAAAAACATAATATTTCAACTTTCACTTGTATTTATATTTATGAAACTTTAATTTTTTTAAGAGCAATCAGAATATATTTGAAATCAATCAACACTACCACGAATACCCTATCCGTCAAAAACTTGTTCAATATCCTGTCTACAGACTTCATTTTTTTTGAACGCGGAATTTACTATTCTAAAGTATAAAGTATAAATAAGTATAAAGTTGTTCAACACACTTTTAGAATATATGTAAAACATAAGTTCTGCCAAGAGTTTCAAGAGTTCACTCAGGTGGTACCTCCTAGAAAAGGCTTTTTACTCTGCCAAGAACACCTTTACAGAAGTACCTAAACACAGTCTGCAGGTGTCAGAAAGAGCTTATTCTTTGGAGATATTTTAATATGCTGTATTGTATTGTTAAAATTGTAGTTATAGCTGTGTTATTTGATGTATATGTACATTTTATTTTAGTAATTACTATTACGTAGGATATTTATTTAATGATGATATGTAAAAAAGTATCATTATGATGAGAAGCAACTTTTTTCCTTAACGAAATGTAAATAAGTGCTTGTGATAAGAAATAAAAAAATAGTGTTGTTGACTAGGTTTTTATGAACAAGATATAAATAAGGACAAATGCTAATAAGTAAAAAGGAGCGGTAATGATCGAGAGGTTTTCATCTTTTTAAAAAACAACAACAAATTAAACAGTTAAAATTAACAACTTTTTCAATAAATACCATTTACAAAACTTGAATGTTATAGGGTTAGTGAGTAACGGATGTGAATTTTTGTTTTATTTTTAAGATATATCAATTAATTAGAACACCACATTTATTATCAAATTTTGTTACTAAGTAATATTGCAATTATCTTATATTATCATAAAAAGTTTCACAACTTTCAAATAAATATACTTATACGACTGCAATCTATAAAAAGGCTTTCAATGTCCAATTTGTTTTCTTTAATTAGGTATAATAGACAAGCAAAATATTTTATAACACAATATATTAACTGTGAAAATTTGTTGCACTATGCAATCTGTACAAAATTCAAGGTTGCAATTCACTAATGTCCGGTTTTAAGAAATCCAATTCCAAGTTTATGTTTACACAATTTAGCACCTCTGATTTCGACTGTAAGAAAATAACCATTACATAAACTGAAGTGGCATGCAATTTAGTTATATGTTACGGTAGTTGATTTGTATATGTTATAAGTAATATACTTGATACTGTGTACATGTGAAGAGCGTAGGAATAATGACAGTAGATGGTAAATTGTAGAGTTAGACGTTGATAAATGATAATCTGTATAAATTGATGTCTTTAAATGCAATGTTTTACATGCAATTATTAACTACAACATAAAATTTTAACAAACATTTAGGAAAAGCTAAAATTCGGGATTTAATATTTTAAATCACTCAAACAATTGGCGTTGTCGAGATTAATCAATAATAATGTTAAGTTAATAATAGTTAAGTTCAAGATGAGGTGAAAAATCGGATGTAAAGAAAAATTACTTAAAGTTAATTTTAGATGATTTTTACCAGTTAAAAAAAACAAAAACAATTGCATAAATAAAACTTTTCGTTCTCTAAACCTAAACATAGTTACGTTGTTTAAAATATGTAACATCGTGTATGAAAGAAAGTAAGAAACACAAGTGAAGACAGATTTGAAAGTAATATATATCTACATTGTTTAAATATAATACCTGAATAAACACATGTAGTATTTGTCACCAAAATAGAGTAATATTAGCAAATGAATAAAAATTATGAAGGAAATTAATATTAGAAAGATATGGTTGGTTAGTAAATCTCCATATATCAAAAATACGGTGTATATATATATATATATATATATATATATATATATATATATATATATTCTTTCAATTGAATTTATTGTACGAAAAATATTTCCGCCATTAAATAACAAAACGATCAAATTGATTAAATACGAAACATCTTGTTGAGTTCTAAAGGTTCTCTAAAACTTTTCCTCCTTGTACATTGTAATTTATAGCAAACTACGTCGTTAGTTCTATTGATATACTGTAGAATGAATTACCACCATATTTAACGTATCTGTCCTCTACATCTGTGGGTTCTCACACGTTTAGACTCTAAATAAAACTTTATTTGAAACCTGATGTAGAACTTTTTTCTTAGTTAAAATACGAGATTTTCTTAAACTCAGTGGGATTTTTGTACACATTAGGTGAAATTAGTATTAAAAATCCAAGGTTATATCCGTGAAACTGGTTATTTTTATAGAAAGTTTCACGATAAAATTTTTCCGTTGTTGTCATGTAGTCACAGTTTCGTTCTCAAATTGTTCTAACCATGTTGGATCTAGAAAAAAACGTTAAAGTAGAGGAATGTAGAGAGCAGTATATCATTTATTATTGACAATCGTATAACTAATTCATTGTAATTAGAATTAATTACGTATTTAATACAAATTTAGTGACGAAATAAGAAATAAAGGGCAGCTAAGTGATTTTATATTTAATAACGAAAATTATGTTATTATTACAATGTAATTAAAGATTACAGAATTTGTTCCTACAAGTATAGGAACGCATGGAGACGGTCTACTGGAAATTTAGGCTTTTTAGTGTATCTAACCTAGACCTCTCAATCCCTTCAACAACTGTTTAGGCATGCTGCACACCAATATTGAGACTTAGACTTTACACCGTTCAACTGACAGACTACACACACTTTTGTATGATTTTTTTCAACAATTTTGATGAGTCTGTGAGCTGACGATGTAGAGGTAGGCTGTCTTGATGTAGATGGTCCAGTGCGCAATTGTACATTCAAGTGATCAGGAACAGATCCATCAAAATCAGGATCGTAACATAGTTTATCAACTATACCAACCATGAAATCATTCCGTCTTTTACACTGTGGATTTTGTTGCTTGAACAGAATCCAAGCATTAAAGATACCCATGTCGATAAAATTGTCAACTATTTTTCGCCAGTATTTACAACACTGTTTGTCCAACTGCTGCCGCTGATCGCAACACTTACGTGTTAAGGAGGCGGTTTGAGGATTGAATGTATATAAAAACCAAATTTACATATAAGCTTCCATTATCGGGCTATCTAGATTGTTCTGTGTCTCTCACACGTCATCAAGTTTTATCTATTTCACAGTAAAAGGGCATTGGTTTCCAATTTCATTCTTAGCTGGTATGCAGAGCTGTTAGGAGAATCACAATACAATAGTACATGCTTGTTAGTTTAATTTTTTTAGCCATAGTAAAATATAGAGTTGAGTATGAAATATTAAATGGCTTGAGATGTTTTTGAGTCACCAAATGTCCTTATGCAGCTAAAGTGGTCACTGACAGAGGGATGTATCTGCTGAACCTCAAATTGAATGCGACCAGCTGTAGAACCAGTGTTGTATCAAAAGCTTGTTGTATTCCCTTTCCCAAATAGATGGGCAGCTATTTTAGAAATTTTTCATTAGTAGAACATGGTACAAATCACAAGCCAATCATATTAGCATATCTAGCGTTTCTTTTTCCCGTGACCCCACAAATTCTAAATAAAAAATTGTTTTTTTTTTGTTTTTTTTTTGTTTCAAAGAAAAGAATCATTTTACTGTATGTTGTTTTGGAGAATTTATAATTTTTTTAAAAGGACCGTAATAAATAAAAACTTGAAGAATCGATCGAATAGAACCATGGATGTACTCAAGGGCGTACCCAGGATCAAAACTAGGGGGGCAAGCCATGGTCATTCAATATACAATTGATTATTAAAATAATTATTTCAAGAATTGTATTAAATTCCAGCAACAAAATGTATAGTAAAGATTTATTTTTTGCTTCCAGGGGGGGGCAGCTGCCCCCCTGCCCCTCGCTGGGTACGCCCATGGATGTACTGTATGATGAAATATCATTGTGTTTTTCAGAGACAACCTTTATAAATAAATTCCTTACAAAGATTAAATAACTACACAATAAGTCTAAAGTCAGTTTCGCTATTAAATTCCACCATTTAGACTTCAATATGATTATAAAATACAGCAGAGATCTCTTATGTTAACATGGATTTATTTCAAAGAGTAATAGCTTTATATTTAATAATAGCTCTTAATTAAATGATTCCTAATAAAAAACAACCTTATTACTTCAGCGTCTAGAACACCTACTTAAATTAATATTAACTTAAAACAAAACTAGATAAGGTAATTAAAATGAGAATAATAGAACCATCGTATTTAGTTGAGAATATCATTAAATTTGAATATTCTCACAAAGTGTTAGGCCTTTTCATTTTGTGAATCTGAATCCATGCATAATATTTATTCCATAAGCAATTCCCAACTGACAAAAATAATTGTAAAACATCAAAACCTACGTAATCTGGTGAGATTATTTTGGATCAGGTTGTATTTGAAAGTTTAAATATTGTTGGTAAAAGTTTCGTTTACATTCTGTTTTGCTGATGACAAATAAACACTAAACTCGTTTGGTTATTCCTCCGTCTATTATGGTCTTCCAAATTCAGGGGACTTTATCTGCCTGGATTAATTGCGTTTCAAACAAAAATTAAGTTTTTTATTTTTTCATACTTTAAAAAATTTGAAGTAAAATAACTGCATGAAATAAACACGTTTTCATGAGGAAAAATAAGAATGCTTGTTGCGCGGAGAACTGTCATTGTCACTTTTGAGCAAAAGCTTTTCACTTAACATTAATTTAATATTTTTCACATTCAATTTTGTCAAATGCAGTTCGACTTTAGAGATTTTTTTATGTAAATATGTTTTATATCCTTCTCCCAAAATTAACTGCTATCTTCGTAAATGTTTAAACAAATTACAAATGAAATTATTATATAGAATATCTAGAGATTTCTAGTCCTTTTAGGTGGAACTTTTGATAAAAGGTAAATATTTGTAATGAATTTTAAAATATTAAAGGAGATACCAGCGACTTTCATTCAAACATGGGAATTTCATCACTTGTATGTGAATTCCTACTTGCTAAAAAGGGAGTACCCGGTTGGCCTTTACAAATAAATAAACGGTTGGCGCTTGTATTCTGTTGTTTCTCTAAATATATTATTTATTTGAAGGTACGGAAACATTTAATAACCTCTCTTACATATCATGTATTACGTAGCTGAGGTACCACTATGATTCTTTTTATATTAACAAATTTGCCAATTAGTGATAATAAATCAGTCACAATAAATCTATGAAAATGTTAACATAATTCAAAAATGTAATTTGTTATAACAACATTATACCCGCATTAAAGTTGAATGAAATTTCTTCGCCAAGTTTCAGCTCTTTATTTCATACAATTGTACAATGTGTTATAAACTCTATAACCATTTCCTTGAACAAATCCCCCCCCAATAAGTTTTATATTTTAGCATTTAATGGTTAATAAGAAAGTATGGAGAGGAACATATGGTAATTACAAGAGATATTTTTTAGAAAAATGCCCTTTCCATAATTTAATATTGTCCGGACAGTAATTGTTTCTCAGTTAGGTGTTCTATGAAAATCAGAAATTGGATTCATTAAAGATTAAAATTAATTTACGCACTATCCTGTATACTAACAATTATTTTGCAACTTTGTTGTTATATTAAAAGGGAATTATATTAACTCCTTACTTTTATACAAAACACAGTTTCCTCTGAAAACAAAAGTTATTGTGATCACTGTTCTGTGTGATATAATTTATTACTTTTGAAGATCAAATAAATCAAGCATTGCACGTGAAAATGTTAATGGTATTGCCCGAAGCACTGTCCATGGAATTTCTTTTCCCCCTTATTCTGCCGATTTGCTTGTTTATATTCATGACAACGATAGTCTTGGACATATGTATTAATATATATCCTTTATTACACAACTTTGTAATCATTGTTTGTTGAAATTATATATGAGTGTCCATATTATTCTTCCCTTGGGAAAAAAATACCAGCATTATTCTCAGAAGTATTATTTATTGGTATATAATTTTACATATGTTCTGATGTTTGTATTTTTGATTGCATAAAGGTAACTAGTATTATTGCAAAAAAAAACTTTACCTCGAATATTGCTTATAAAATGAAAACTAAAATACATTTAAACTTTGGAGACTCAAATAGGCCTATTTTTGTGACACCCACTATCACCACTCCTAAAAAGCGATGAAAAAAAAGAGAGGTGCAACCTTCAACTTTCGTGTAATGTTTATTTGTAAATGTAGACACTTGTGTTAATAGTAGTTATATAACTTATATCTCTATCGTAGTTTTAATGTATATTACCAATTATTTAGGTAGCGGTGTTATAATGGTATAGACTTGATAATTTATAATATATATTTTTTGAAATTGTAATATTTGGTTGATATTAAAATATAAGTATTTCGTTACAGATATCAGCTGTTCATCTTAACCCAATGATATTTTTGTGTTTTCACTCTAGTATACTCGAATGTTTTCAACATCTATCAAGTCAAGTAGAACATTATCATTTATAATGGTCTAGTCGTTTCATATAAAATTTAGATTTTCTTTTTTTTTAATGACAAAGTGAGAAGTAAGAGTTCAGCTTGATTTAAAATTTAAGTTAAGAACCCTAATTTGTTATTACATGAGGTTTTTCACATAAGTGTGGTTTATAAACGTTCGCATTTTACAACTAGTTCTTTTAAACATATTAATAATTGTTATTAAAATAATAACAAAATTATTTATCCTTATAGTGAACAAGTAAATAGTCGTTGTATACCATATTATAAACAATCTTGTGACTTTAGTTAATAGGCATCCATAAATCATCATGAGGAAATGATGGTCATAATTATCTACAATAACGCCTCTGAAAAGTCATTAAGATAAAGATATTGCGAAATAAATAAAAGTGAATTGGTTACGTAAAGAAAACCCAAAAACTTTTAATAACTACCTTTATAAACAGGATCTATATGATGTAATCCTACATTGTTTGATGTCTACATTAGTGTTTAGTACATGTTAGGTGATAAATAGTATTACTATAAATTGAATTTTAATTTATAATAGGAATCAATAGCGAAAATATTTCTTAATATGTCGGAAAACATATAGATTTTTGTATAAACGAAAAAAGTACGTTAAATTACAATGATTTTAAATATCTAAAATAAATACGAATTTAATAAAATTTTAAAAAACAAAAATCAATAAAAAATTATATTGAAATTCTAAAATCAATATATAAATTAAGGAAACAAGGGTGAGCACAAAATTCAACATTACAGGGTAATCATTTTATTCAGTCCTACTCATAGCTTCGTTTCAGCAAGGTTCAGGTACATAATCCTACTGAATTTTAACAATAAATTGAACTTAATGTTATCATTGAAAATATCGATTCTATCTGCATCAGATTCCAAAAATTTATCACCAAAACTGTTATCGAAAATATTGTTAAATTTCTTTACACACATCAAATGCAACGTGAGAAATGAAAACTATTGTTGTCAGAAATGTGCTCATATTCTACATCTAAAGACATGGAACGAGTGGATATACACAGTTTATGGCTTCTTTAAAACAATTAGTTGTTTTCTTTTTTGAATGACTAATACATACTATAATAGGTAAACCTATTAATAAATACCTATAGGAAATGTTAAAATTTTAAAAAATCAATGAACAAAACTTTTCCTTTTTATCTATTACTTGTTTTAATAATTTACGTATATATTAATAAAATAAATAATTAATTGTCTTCGCTGTTTATTTCTGGTTATATTTCAACACTTAGACTTGGAGTAGAAAATCTCCTGTATAAATAATTACTATATTTTGACTGATGAGAAAAACACGGCCAGTTGCAGATGTTCCTAATGCTGGGTGTCATTAAATTTAATCTAAAAGTTAACGTTCAATTTTACGATTCAATTTGTTCTTGGGATCAAATTGAAAGCGGAGGAATGTTTCCATTGGCTTTCAAAGAGAACCACTTAGTTTCTTAACGCACTTAGTGAGTAGGTCTGAATTGCTTTCATAAATGTAAGAAAACAATAATTAAAATTAATAACACTTGGAATCACGCTTCTATTATACTACACAGTCCTATGCTTTCTTACTGAATGTCCAATGAAACACGTTTTTCATAATATCTGGGATGTTTTTAATATATAATTTTCTCTTAAAATATAATTTGTTCACACTTAAACATTTCAAACAACTTTGTTTCATATAAATTGCAAACATCAATATTCATATTAAACAATTTATTTTATCATAAAATCAACTTGTAATGTGAAATAATACAAATTATATTGAAGCACGTAACAAGTGTCAGTCTAACAAACATTTTTTTCTTAATGAATTTATAAACTACAGATTAAATGATATTGTAAAAACTCCACAGATTTCTTCATACTAACATGTCGTATATTTGTTTTGTAAAGATAAATTTCATGTTATTATAGTTGTGTTATGTGAAATATATAATATCTGCCATACAAACACAACGCAAATTTTATATTATATGAAAATTAACTTAAGATTGTGAGATGTTTTAACATAAAAATAAAACTTTAACAAAATGTAAAACAAATACATTTATTAAATCATACTGGTTGCAAAGACAACATGACGATATTCCATGATAAATGTGGTACAATCTCTAACTAAGCTGTTATTATGCCAAATCTTAACAATACAATACATTTTAGTATGTATTATTGTTAAAAGAGCTTCCCACATGGTTCTCTTCCATAGTGAACATGTCTTACCTAGGTATGATGTATATGTGCTGAAAAATTAAAACAAAACGTCATCTATTTAAAAATCATTCTAGATATGAGCCCATTTGTGAGGATGTGTTATACTAGTGGAACTGACTTGTACGAATTTTTCAAGTGTTGACATCCTGGACCTGGTAAAGTTCGCTAGGTGGAGATAGGTATAGGAGGAGGTTAGTTTCCTTTAAGTTTTGTAGGCAGAAACGAAATATGATGTAACTGAGAAAACCAAAGTCATTAGTACCAGCATGTGAAAACTACATAAACTAGATTAGTAAACAAAGATTTTTATATAGTGGTTGACCCGAGTGGAAGGGGTAGTTATAATTTCAGGTGATATTATTAGACAAACAGTTTTCTAGAGAACATTATACAAACACCTTTTTTTCCGATACTTATCGCTATTAGTTAATAAAATTACAAAGGATTTGTGCGTTATCTTACAACTCTGTACATTAATAATGATCATTCCAAAATTCAAACTTGTTGAATAGTAAAACTTCACACTATACAATCAATACAAATATTCAGGTACGCATATAGTCTCTATGTTGTTAAGGGATATTACTTTTTTGACATGAAATTTAAATAATTTATATTTTAAACATTTACACAACTCGGTGAAATAGTAAATGTGAAAATTTCAAAGTGTAATGTGCAAAACAAAAAAAACGCTTTTAATTAATATAAATTTAACTAATTTTAACATATATTTGACTGTATTGTTCATTGAAATGGATTAATTTCGAATAATTGTATAATGGCCAAGCTTTTCATTCATTCCTATAAGAAAATATAGATATAATGACACACTGATGGTTCGATTCGATAATATTCAATAAACCTATTATTATAGATTTATTTTGTTGTTGTATTGTTTGCATTTACTTTAGGAATTATGGCACATCCAATCCTATTCAATCGCCTATCTTAAAACAATTACAATAACTAATCAAAACTTTAATAATATTTCCATAATTGCAAGTTTAAGAAAATATTCGTCATCGCAAACTAAGCAGTAACAAATTTATTAAATATTGTTTTTAGTATATATTCAGAAAATAATTACAATTATTTTAATTAAAAATATATTATTAGTTTAATAATAATAATTAGTTTAAAAAGTCTGTAAACTGCGCCAATGTACTAACTCAAACTGTTGCAGTCTATTCCATGTAACAAACCTAGGTGAAATGCCCACCGATGCTATTTAATTAAGTGTTTGGTATGTTTTCGGAACATGTGCTATTAAATATTCTAAAAATAAAAATAAGTTGTTGGATTTTGCTCAAATTTTGAACATATTTTCGATTTAACGAAATTTAAATTGTAGTAACATTGTTGAGTAAATTTCAAAAAGTCAGCTCATTTTAAAATTTCAAAGACAGTGTGTTTGTGATACGTTTTTACACAAATGAAATACAACATTCTTAAGTATAAAATAACTTCTCAAAGCCCCATACAGATTTACAACTCCATACAGATTGTCCTGAAAATGTGTGATTATGAGTTTTAAATAGCTATATATATATATATATATATATATATATATATATATATATATATATATATATATATATAGATATATATATATATATATATATATATATATATATATATATAGATAAAATATATTAGATATGAAATAGATAATTTAATGTTATTTCCATATATTGATTTAGGAGCTACTTGATCTCCATTCGAATTTTGAGAGTTTTCTCAACGACAGCGATAGCTGCTCCCTACACTCTTTACTATTGTATAATACATGCGCACACGTTTTTCGTTTAAAATCTTACAAGTATTTTCAAAGCTATGAAAAAATCACAATCACAATTTTTCAGGATAACCTGTATGGGGTTAGGAATCTATATGGGGTTATAAATCTGTATGGGGCTATAGTATAATATACTGTTTATTCCGTTAAAGAAAAATATATTATTACAATAATTATTTTCTGCTTTTTAGTTTTGTATGTAAAATTTTGCAATCAATTTTTAAAAAACTTGATGAGATTAACAAATCTCCCAAAACCAAAATGTTGATTCCACTGAATGTTTCATTTTTCTTCTTTTTCAGTTGTCGCAATATGGAATTAATCGATAATGCAAAATATTTCGTATGGAACCATGGAAATCTTATCAATGAACAGAAATTCGATCTCCTTCCACTGATTTTGCAAGACTTTCAAATAGTTAACTGTGAGTAGTCCCGAATTTCCTACCATTTTCCTATCCTTCTCAACTGGTAATTTTAATAATGTGTGCATCGTTGTTACACTAATAAGTCGTGCCGCTCGTTCCACAGTCAATGCGCCAACTAGCTCATCGGGAAGTTAGTTACCGAACAGACAAACAGACGAGAAAGCGAGTTAATAAAAACATGTCTGAGCTTGATATAATTTTTGAAGAAAATAATATGAGAATCATTTGATTAACATATCAACGTCTCGACCAAAAACTTGAGTTATCAATAAAATTATTTACATGAACACAAAAAACATAACACTCATTTCTTTATTTCGATTTTTACTTTGATTGTTTTTAATAATATTTCATAAATACAGTATTTAAATATTCTAATATGTGTTTTTGTCGATGTTTAAGTTTGACTATTATACACAACAACTATGATTACAGTGATAAACAAAACAGTGTTATAAACAAAACTGAAATTGCAAACATCACAAGTCAAAATAAAACTTCACATCTCTCTGAGATTTTTTTCCAAGCTGTATTGTAAACCACATTGAACAGTTTACTAGCATTATAGATATCACTCTACCAATAAACATATTATAATTGTTAGTGATTTCTTTATCTGTCTCATTCTGAATTTCAGTCAATGTGATTTTTCAGTGCTGGATTTGGAACAATGAACTTTTGTTTATCCCTGAGGATGTTCTAATCTTCACTTATTGCATGTACCTATAACTTATGCCTTAAGTAATCTGCTACAGATACAACCAATACCATGACTGATCTCCCTTTATAATCTAGTACACTTTTATTTACCATTAGGCTACTTTCTTGTTCTCCCTCCAAAATTGACCAGTGTCAATACTAGAAATTTTACTTAGAAATATGGTGAGAGTCTATTTACACACATCCAAAATCTAGGTAAATCTTAGTCAAAGCTATAGGCTGCCTAAATGTCACTTAAACTGAGTTTATTTAACCATGAGCACTGTAATGATAGATATGGATGATACTATTGTTTTCCTTAAAATGAAAAGACCTCTGCAATTTTACACACTTACACCAGTAACTTTCTGATACTCGAACTTGTAACCATTTTTTTTTAACATAAAATATATTTCATGTTTATAAATAGGTTGTTACTTTATTTTATCATTTATTTCACACACATATGAGTATATTAAATATTACATAAATATTATAGACAAGAAAACATTTGTTTATACATATGAAATATATATTTTCCTTGGTCATATTTTCTTTTCCTTTTTTGGTACAGCATCACACATTAATACACTACAACTTTGGACTTTCCTTTTTTTAAGCAATTTCATTGTACATCTCTATTTATTATATAATATACTGTAGTATTATTTTCATTGCCAAGTTTCCAATGAAATACCCAATATTTATGAAATAGCCTCCGTGAAGCAATAATAAAAAATACTGTGAATAATTCTACACAAATTATGTTGTATATTCTATTAGGTAATGATTAGTCCTTATCACATCTTCCTTTATCAACCCTACTTGTTTTTTGAAATGCCCTATCAAATCAGGGACATTGAGAACTTACAATGCCAACTACAGATCTGGTCCTTTTGATCTGTCTTGAGACTCATAAGATTACTTTACCACATACATGCTCGCTATTCCTCAACACATTAATCACAGCAGGTAGTATGTCCCCCAATTTTTATCAAAACAAAAATGCGTTTTACCTGAGCATGCAGCTTTTCGGTCTTACTGATCTGTCTTGAGACTCATAAGAAGTTTATCATCAACTCTAACCAACTGAATAACCTATTCATTTCTATCTAGGATCCTAAACTATTTTAATCAGAAAATTTTTAAGCCTTTCGGAAATAAAACAAAAATATATTTATGAAGAAACACCCCAAATCAGGTTCTTAATTATTGGCCAATGAAAAAATCTTTATATTGTTTGTAAACCTACAATATAAAAAACATGAAATGCGCCAGCATATATATTTAGCTAATGTTTGTCAGCCCATGTTTAGTTAGTTACAAAGTAAAGAGAAAGTCACATTGTAACACTTCTAAAACTTCGGCTGATTTAATAAAAATATTAAGATAATATAGATTCGAGATTTGGATAAACTAAACTATACACTAATATAATTATTAGAGACCAACGTTTATCACATAGCTAAAAATATATTGAGAACATGTCCTGAACAACTAGGTAAAAGGTATGAGCTTAAAGAGAAAACAGTTTTGTTGGGGAGAATAATATCTGTCGCTTTCTTAAAAGTTTAGAGCGTGTTATTGTAGTTATACTGTTTGAAGAATAAAAAGCGAAAAATTTCACCCTTACTCGTTGATAAGTGTAATGTATTTTCAATGTTTTTTTCCACTTCATAATAGATAAAGCCATTGCTGACTCGTATATGAGTCTTACTGTACTTATTTTTGGTTCATATGCCTTTATTTCAAAGTGTATAAATTTGTCTCTTCCTTTTTTTTATATTCTAATCTGATTTTTGGAATTTCCTAATTATTTAATACGTCCTATCTGGTGTTTTTACAATTTTTGAATTTATAAATATTTTAAAATCTTTTGTTTCGTCAATATACTAACTTTAATATTCACATTAAATACAGTATTGTCCTGGGTGTCATTTTTACATTTAATTTTGACAAGAAGCTTTCTCCATAATATTTCGTTATCTACAAACACAATTATATGGTAAACTTTTAAGGAAAACAACAGAAGTTGTACATCCTGAAAGACACTGTTAATTGGCTACTCATTTTCCATGACAATGTTTGAAAATAGTAAGTTCTAGACTTAACTTCTTTTTTGTAATTTCTTATACTGTATTAATGTGTAGATCTCTGATTTTCCTGGTGACATTTTTATATTATTATTATTTTGACCACACGTGCCTAGTATTAGAAATAGGTAACAAGTTACTAGTTTCAGTTTCTAAAATAGCGCTTCGTTAAAAGGGTAACTTTATTACTTCCTGAGGAGAGCTGATCAAAAAATAACTCTCTAAACGATCCCATATGTTCAAATGAAACAATTAGTGTTACTTCCTACGAATAGGTAGTTCAATTAGTTTTAAATATAAATGTTCCTTGGTCTTAGCCATCAATAAAACACGATCAAACATAGAGGAAAATTCTGGACTCGATCTACATATCCCTTCTTAAAAATCTGATTTACAGACAATAAGTAAATATACAAAAGTAACTAATGAACTACTTTACGTATCTTCTCTGTCTACAGCTCTCTCAATACCTTTCTTTTTAGGACTACCGGTTTTGAAGCTCCGCTGTTTCCTGTTCTAGTTAAACACTAATAGAACATGGACTTGTTAATGTAGTCATTTAGTGAATGTCACAGCTTATGGAGGATTTATCCAAATAATATCAAAATATACAACTTTAATGTAATAGCAGATATTTCTTGTTGAAACTCCATATTAAAGGATAAAATAAAGCAAAAGCTTAAAGTTTCAAATATTTTAATGATATAAATGAGCAATGTTGCCTGATGATGCCGCAAGGCGAAACAATTGTAGCTCATTAAAGTATTTGAAACTTTAAGCTTTTGCTTTATTTTATCCATCAAAATATACATTTTAAAGGCGTATCTGTTTTGATCCATTTAGTTTATATTGGTAAACAATGTTCTTTTACTGCTATTTCACTTACTATAATGAAACTTTGTATATGTGGGTTAATGTCAGACAAGAATAATAAAAACGCTCTGCCACATTTATTTACTTAGTTATAAAACTTTTTAGTGACAGTCAGTATGTGTCCATTGTATTTATTGACAAAACTAATGATTTATGCACAATGAACCTTAATCTGCTGTTGGATAAGATTTTAATAGCTAGTCTAGTTTATAAGGGGATCACCAGTTACCTTGCTGACAGAAGGCAGCCTGGCATTTTGAGTTCTTCCTTAGGCATCATGTGTAATTGTAAAGTTTCGCAGACCTCCATACTTAGCCATAGTAATTTGATTATACATATATAATTTATTTAAGGGTAAAATGTTTTGCAGTTAGATGATATGACATGAAACTACACTGCAGTTAAAAAAATTGCAATTGTTCAATACATTTCTGCACCATTTTAACAAGCTTGAATTTTGGATTTATTAAAACGGTCTTAAAAACTGAATACTAAATGAACGTACATATTTTCCAACTTGAAAAATTTACACCTCTTCACAAACCTTGTGAGATAAATTTTAAAACTTTGAAAAATACTGTGAATTTTATTATATTTGTATTTAAATTGAGAATATTTATCGTATGACATATTTATTTGTAATTATAGAAAAAAAAAAGTAAAGTCAAATAACTGGTTACGAAACTCCATTTTCTCCAAATCCTGGAAAATTGTGTCTATAATACCATTTTTTTTTTCAATGCCTTAGTTTTGTCTTTGTTCACTTAATTTATTTGGAATAGTTTGTTGGGCAAATGTAAAAAATACTGTTTTAATATCTGTAACAGTTTCAAAAAAAATAAAAATTACGTTAATAAAAAAATATTCCTCCTCCTCTCTACTGAATTAAATTTTTTTTGAAATTTGAACATTTTTATGTTTAATAAAGTTTAAAATATTTTATAAAATCGACATGATATATTTTTTTAAATATTAATAAACGGAGAATAGTTTTATATATTATGGTGGACATATAATTTGCTCTCTTGCTCTCTCGTTGAGATTTAGACTATTATTATTATTATAATAATTTAATGTGGCAACAGTCAGGTGCTTGATTGAATTACATATTAATGGAAATAATGAAACAATTATTAAATTTTATAATAATAAATTACCTTGTATGCTCCGTCTTGTGATTTCTGTAGATTTCTATATTATGACATGTTTCAGAGTCGTAACTCTATCATCAGATATACGTTTAACTGTTCACTCTGAAGAGCTCGTCGCACATTAAAATGTTTACAATTATATAACACTTACACTAACACAAAAATTAATTTAAATAAATACGTATTCTTTGTCTAATTAATTTTTATATTAATGTAAACGTTGTATAATCCTAAACATTTTAGTGTGCGACCAGTTCTTCAGAATGAACGATTAGACGTATATCTGATGATGAAGTTATGACTCTGAAACATGTCATAACGTAGAAATCTACTGAAGTCACAAGACTGACCTTACAAGGTAATTTATTATTATAAAATTTAATTGTGACTTGGTAATACGAAATGCATCTCAAATTAATTAATTCCAAAACAGAGCTTTATTAAGCGGCATATGTTTCACCGTTAGGCATTTTCAAACTACTAAATTGAAAACAAAACAAATCTAAATAACCAAAATTGCAAGAGAAAGGAGAGGGTAGAGTAGAAAGGGTTGAGATATGATAGTATTTATGACAGTAAGGAAATGATGTGACCTGTGTGATGGAGGGGGGGGGGGGTATTTTAGAAAACTAATGTTATACAATAGGCTTCAATAGATGTGATGAGTTAGGATATATTTGTTCTTTTAGGTTTGAAGTATCCTTTTTTTAATATAGGTCTATTGATTTCCAATCATTCAAAGTTATTGAGTTTTCTATTTTTTTGTTCTCTTTGGAGGAAGTGTAACATTTGACTTAGAATAAATATTATGTCCTGTGTCTAATAAATGATTTGCAAAATTTGAATTAGATTTGCCATACTTCCAACTGTGCACATATTCTTTAATTCTATTCTTAACTGATCTACCAGATTGACCTATGTATTCACAATTGCAATCACTACAATACATAATTAATATTGATTATTTATGTACAACAGTACGGGATATTTATGGCTAATTATATCACGCTATGTTATAAATTAGTTAGGTTAATTCGAAAAAGATATTAAATTGTTTTTATGTTATTGTTACATTTGTCTTCTGTTGACAATTAGAGAACTCCAGATTTTATTTTATGCTTTTACTCTGCTCATCATTACTGTATATACAAACTTCCCTACAAGACTGTACATATATACCTCCAACTGCTAGAAACTGGTGAACGTATTTGATTAAATCTTGGAAGATAGAATTCCTTTTCAAATAAAACTTTACGAATCGACAGATCAGATTTGAAATAGAATTGAAGAGTTGGGGCTGCTGTCATACTAAAGTGCTGAGTACATTGTGATTCAATCAGGGAGAAATAAACCTTCATTTTATCACACTCCCAGATAATCTACTTTCAATACAAACTCTCGTACATAGTTTTATTTTGTATAACTTTATTGAATAGGTCCAACTTATAACAATGGAACTAATATTTCATTTGTTCGTTGAATTTATAAAATATATTAAATACCACTGTAGAACAAACTTTGCATACAATTTATGTTTTAATTGAAGCGTAAGAAATTTGTACTGAATAGGTCTGTACTTCAAGTATTACAAATTTTATTATTTTAAAACTCGTCAACAACAATTAATAAAATTTTGCACTAACTTAGTCAACAAAAGATAAAATAACAGTGGTTTTATTATTCCGAATAATATATGTTAATTACTTACAAGTAAAAAAAAATATCTATCTTCACTACTAACTCCCACCCCACATTTATATATATTATTATATTTGGGTCCTATGCTTTATACACGCAATATGCTTTGTCACTTTTGCAATAAACTCATTTTTATTATAACTTGATATATTGATGCAGGCAATCAATTTTCGATAGCTCTTGTTACCTAATGAAGCCTAATGGAAAAATCCTTATAAATTTGACAGCCTAAATAAATCTTGAAGTAATAGAAAATAAGATGTTTTACCAACGTTCAATGAAAAGCAGTAAAACTAAATAAAACCGTTACAGTGACTTGAGTTGCTTCATTAACTTAAATTATTCTTGTGTATCCCTTTAATTAATCCGATACCAAAAAGAATAAGGAAAACAGGGTTGCTACCTGATACACAGAGAGTCGATGAAATTTGGTTTAAATAACTCAATATTAGTGGTGGAAAACACGGTAACTATAGTACAAATTTTACCATGAGCATTGTCAAGTCGAAAAATAGTGATCACTAACTTCATTGTCATTTTCAAACCATTGCCATTGATTTTACTAATTATATTTCTTTAATGTTTCTTAAAGAAAACCATGAACTGAATTTATAACCATTGCAAAGTTAATTATCACTGCCCGATCAACGTATCACCACAAAATTGGATTATCCTTGTCAAGAACAGTACTGTACAAGTTGAGGACAAGTTCCCAATCACATAAGCAAGATACAAAAAACAACTTATAAAAACTCCATGATTTATACAAACTCAACAAAGGATTACTTAACCCTTCACAAACTGTGCCTGTTACATATTTAAAACAAAATAAAGAATAGAACTATGTATTGAAAATATTGCTCTTAATGTGAGCAACATATCTGCAAATGATAGCTATATGTAAATGTACCTGGCAAAATATCCTGCTGCATAATGACAAGTAATACAAGGCTGTAATGTAAAACTGTCCAATATTTTTGTTGTATTAAAATGGTAAACTATAATACATGGATCAAGGTTTCTTAAAACTTTACGAAAAGAGTAACATGTTAAATAATGCAAACATAAGACACTATTTTCTAAAACAGTTGTATATTTTTTTCCATCTCAATACCTTTCCAGTCACGGGTAGTGTAACTTGGCCTTGCCAAGATTTTGTCTGTAGATGGGAAGACACTAAATATGAAGAACAAAAAAATCTACCTGTTGCCTTATTAATATTCTCTTATCTTTAAAATACAGTCACGCCGCTTCCAAATTAAGATAAAAAGAGGGGAAAATAATATGTTACCATTTTATTTCAAACTTAATCTGTAGTTTTACTCGTAGTACATTTCCTTCAACAATCGACAACTAACATTGAAAATGAAGAAAACTATTTCTTTGTGATTTCATTTACATTCCCGTCCCAACATAAACGCAAGAGTAATACATCATCCATTACACTAGCTTACTTTCATTGAAACACCTGCCTATATTATATATCTGATACACTTTCTACATCTGTATTTAATTAACATGGATACTACGGTGCTAAAATGAAAAACATTGGATGGATGGTGAATACAGATGATTAAAGTAAACCTTTAGTATTGGAAAGTGTTTGTTTATGTTTCAAAATTATTTGTGGATTTATCGGGTTTTTTAAAATCTCCTTCCTTCTAATCATATGAATCAAGCGTTATTGTACCTCATGTTTTTGTTTATGTTTCTTAGGTTATAAATAAGAGTATCAGATATTCCTTTATTTTCTTTTAAATATTATTTTATAAAGGATTATTATTTTTATAAATGGCTTCAACTGTTTTCTATTGTTTTTTGGTTTGCTGCAATTAGTATTTAACCAATTAAATATGAAAGATTAGAAACTTTTGTTAAAAACACGGGATATATGTATAATTGTGTAGTATCTTAGCACATACCTGTAAACAATATGAGAAGAGGCGAGAGAAATTAAAGTCTCTAGTAGTGTAGATTTGTTCAAGTGATCATTCCCTCTAAATACAGAAAAATTCATTTCGGTAAAGAAAAATCAATTTATATTTACATATCTAGAATTATTCCCCCTGACTTCAAAACACGATATTAATAAGTTATTTTAATGTTCATATATCCGTCAGCAGTTTTTTCTCAAAATTAGTTCAACCCATTTTGTTTAAAATGTTAGGAAATTGGTACAAGCTCCCTTCAGAAATCATTAAAACAGAAAAGTAATACTATCTGTACGTCTAAATTTGGCGGAATGGAATTAATATTACTCTTGTGATTCAAATAAAATGTATCTTAAATATACTGATATCTGATTTTCTACTGTATATTAAAAACCGTTATTTATTAAATTGTATAAGAATTTTTCGTTAAAATTGTACAGCTTAAAAGACCTAAATGAATGTAGAAAATAGCAATAAAAAGAAATTTATTATTTTGGAATACAGTTATTTAAATCAAACAAAAACAAGCTTTAACCCGCCGTTATTTCAAGTCAATTTCATCAAGTACGTTGTACGTTTAGGACAAGAAAAGAAAATTATAGTTTTTCATAAAATGTATTATTTTTTACATAATTTGAGTACATTTAACACGTGAAATGAAGATTATTTTTTTACTTTTTGATTGATAACCCACAATACAAACATTTTTGGCGACAAATACTTTCTGCTTTTTGTTTTGTGATATTTTAAATTGTGACATTAGAAGTTTTAATTCTCTAGGTTGTGTGATCATAACTCTAATTTTAACCAGACAAGAAGTTATTTTATTATTAAACATTTAAAAATATGACATTATTTTTCCTTCAAATATATAGATATTTGATGATCTTGATGTATGGACTTTTTTTATTTCAGATCTTATAATTTTATATAATACTTTAATAAAATTAAAAACTGATAAATAAATAAAAATGTGTCCCAATTAATTAAAATTGACCTTAAAGATAATTTTTGTCGTAAACTATGAACGTAATCTTATTTATACACAGCAAAGACACTCCTCTAGTCATTGATGAAAAGTAAATGGGCAATCAAATCTACCCTTCAAGCCTTATTTTGTCTAAAGAGATTTCAGTTTTAGATTTTTTTTATCCCATTATACATGGTTATCATAAAAGAATGGTGGGATTTAATTAATTCATACGAAGACAGTACAGACATTTTGTGGTGTTGTATTGGCATTACTGATAGCCAATAACCCAAAAGTTTGTTTAACAGCTGTTGTAACCTCAAAATTAGTTCTTGCATTGTTGTGGTAGTGTGTTTTGTGTTTTCTGGACTGTTCTGTGTTATTATGTTCTCTAATAAAGAAAAGGCAGAGTGTGTTTTGTTGCTGACTGAATTCAAGTCTGTAATTTCAGTGCAACATGGATTTCGACATAATTACAGAAAAGATCCACCACATGAAAGAAACATACTACGTTGGTTCAAACAATTCGAAGAAACTGGATCAGTTCAAAAGCAGAAATCATCTGGCAGCAGTTCAAGTGTATCAGACGAATAAGTTGAACTTATTAGACAATCTGCAATCGGAAGTCCTAAGAGGTCATACCTCGACGAAGCCTAGAGTTAGGTATTCAAAAACAACAATCCACAAAATAATACACACAAGGCTGAAATTACACGCATATAAAATCCAGCTATTGCAGTAATTGAAACTTGATGATGGCACAAAACGTTTTAATTTCACTGTTGTAATGATGAACAAAATAATGAAAACCAATCATTTTAGATGATATTCTTAATTTTTTTTTTTTTTCAAACGAAGCTACATTTCATATCATGGGTCTGTTAACAGACACAATTCACTCATATGGAGATCTGAAAACCCACATACAATTTTTGAGAAATTATGCGACTCGCCTAAAGTTAATGTTTGATCTGGTGTGGTGAAAAATCGTCCGATAGGGCCTTTCTTCTTTGCTGAAAACACAACTAATAGAATTGTGTATCTCTATATGTTAATTAATTATTGTTTTTTCTCAGCTTTATGAACTCGAAAACATTCAATAACTTCATTTCCAACAAGATGGCGCACGCCTGCAATTTTGTGCATTTGTCACAGACACTTTGAATAAAAAGTTTGGACATCGATGGATAGGCCGGACGCTGGCCTCCAAGGAGTCCAGACCTGACACCTCACGATTTCTTCTTGTGGGGGTACATCAAAAACATTGTTTATCGAGAAAAAATTCATGACCTATATCACTTATAGAATAGGAATGATGCAATGACAACCGTTAACAAGATATGTTAGCTAACGTTTGGGCTGAACTTGATTATCGATTGGATGTTGTCGGTCGACTAATGGCGCACATATCGAAATTTATTAGTTATGCAAAAAAAACTGTTTTAGACGACGATTTAGTTAAAATAAACAACATCAGCTGCAAGTAATTCTGTTTTCATTTAAATCATGTTAAAACCCCACCATTCTTTTATGATAACCCTGTATATTACTTCCAAATGTATAAAACTATACTGTAACTATAGTTGCCTGAATAAAATAAACGAAGTTGTAGTATTTGTGAATCGGAAATTATTTTCTTGTAGTCATAACAGCCAGAAATAGTTAAGTAAACACAATACGAAAATGAGATAACCTTACAGTTGAACAAACCAAGGACACTGCTGCTGAACAGCTGTTCCCCCTCCCCCCAATACTGTTGCTATTAGCTATTCGACCATAAGGAATGATATCACAGCTGAATTGTAAAACTGTAGTTCTTGATAATCCCGACAGAATGCGCTAGAATGTCAAAATAATAATACGCAACTCGTAAGTTACGCTAAGGCTATGCGTCAAATGGTTAAATCTACCGGTATGTATAGAAAGATCTGTCTATAAACTGCTTTGTTGTACCCCCATTTACAGCCCTATTTTGCAAAATTAGACATTCTGACTGTTCAGTTTGTACATTTTCACATAATAAAAACAGAATTTACACTTTACATTACCTAACGTGTAAATTATATCAAGAAATTTTACCACCAAAATGATAATAGTCTTATCGAGTTTAGTTTACGGAAATTTAAATAGATGCACATTAAAATTGTACAGAATTATTAGTCAAAAGTAAATTTTGTATGACCAAATTTTTTCTCCGTGTTCTCTTTGTAATTTTTAATACACATGTAAATACAAAATTAGTTATATATATAACTAATTTCGTATAAGCGGAAAAATCAAATAATTAAAAAATCAATACTTTATTAGGACTAAATGTATTTATTAAATTTTTTGAAACACTTGTGGAAACTTAGAAAGAGGTTAATAAAAATAAACCTTCATTTATAGAGTAGTGACACAAATTTAGAGGACAGCCAGGGCAGCCAGGGTCTGTGCTGTGGTGCGCAAGAGATAACTCATTCTACAATATATATATATATATAAAAATGAAGGTTTATTTTTAACCTCTTTCTAAGTTTCCACAAGTGTTTCAAAAATTTTAATAAAACATTTAGTCCTAATAAAGTATTGATTTTTTAATTATTTGATTTTCCGCTTATACGTTTTTATTAGCAAGTATTGAATTTACAATAATATTTCAAGTGAAAAATATACGACCTAGACTGGGAATCGAACCCAGGACCTTTGGCTTTACGCGCCAATGCTCTACTAACTGAGCTATCCTGTTCGTTTGTCACATGCGTAAGGGCTGAAAAATGAGTAAAAATTAATTTCAATGTCGCATATGCGAGGTAATTAATTTGGAAACTCAAAATTGCAGCAATTGAACGTAAAGTCAAGTTAGAAGTCTACGCCCTGTACTGGGAAGCGACTAGGATAGCTCAGTTGGTAGAGCAGCTGGTTCGATTCCCAGTCTAGGTCGTATATTTTTCACTTGAAATATTATTGTAAACTAATAAAGTAGATTTATGTTAACATAAACATTTTCACTACAATAGTAAAGTAGTACAGGGTAATTAGATTTGTTACTATAATTAAACTATCAGATTATTTATGAACAGTCAGGTAAAGAGTAATTTAAATAATAAAAAAAATTATGGTAGATAAAGGAAAAAGTGAGTAAAGTCTCGCATTAATTCTTGAAAGGTGAGTAAATCCAAATCTATTAAATGTAATTAATTACTATTTAAATCATTTTAATTGTAAAAATGTGTATTATATTACAACACATTCAGGTTTAATTAGAATTATTTAAAAACAATTTACTTAAGTATTCAACGATATATGTCTATGGCACTAATTTTATTCAAACAAAATTCAGTTTAACATCTAAAGGTTTTTGTTGTTTTTATATACTACAAAGTAAGCTTTGATGTTATGTCTAACAGATGATGGTGTGTTACAGTACAAGGTAGGTTGTGCAAGAAGTTTCCCCTCTAACGATTTATGAAATATTATTTTCAAGACTGCATTGTATAGAAATAAAATCCTTCCAAGAAAGTGAAACGGATTGGTCAACTTAAATACGATTTTCCGAATAAATCTTCGCCAAACGCTAAGGTAAGGAATACCATGTTAGTTTCCTTTCTACGAAAAAAATTAGTTTAAGTAA
>CAUPSG010000853.1:0-19387 GCA_963513935.1 Aphrophora alni
AAAATTAACAAATTTAAATTTAAACATCGTAACAAAATTTAGAATTTAGAAACAAAAATAAAATAAAATGAAATACTGTAGCTTACACGTGTAGATACAGATAAATACAATCACACATACACACAAGCACATTCATACATAATAACATTTAAAAAAGACACCACATAATTAAAAATCACTATTAATACTACATAAAAGCTAAAGAAAGTAACAAATACTTATTTCAATCATTCACACTTATTACAACAAAAAAAAATAATAATAAATTAAATAAAAAAATTAAAAAACACTATTCCGCCACACCCAGGGACGAGGACACCAAATCCATTCTATTCAAAAAGAAAGTCTTAAGTAATTTTGAAAACCGGACACGACTGTCAACAGATTTAAGTGACTCTGGAAGTAAATTCCACAAGCGGCAAGCGGACACAGTAAACGATTTATTAAACATAACAGTTCTATGTAGCGGTATCATAAGCAAAGTGGAACCTCTTCTAGTGCTCTTTGCACTGATATCAGAGGTGAAAACAAACTTTTCTGCCAAGTAATTCGGCACTCCAGTTTTTAGGACCGAATGCAAGATAATTAAAATATGAAATGATCGGAAATCGTTAAGTTTTAGAAAATTAAGTTCTTTATAATAAGGAGTTACATGAGCAGGAGCATGAGAGAGAGAGAGAGAGAGAGAGAGAGAGAGAGAGAGAGAGAGAGAGAGAGAGAGAGAGAGAGAGAGAGAGAGAGTGGGACTTCCTGCATTCCGGTGCACACAGTCAAACTCTAACCTCTAGAGAGTGGTGTTTCCGTCTCCACGAGACCATCATCAGACATATCTTCACAGTGAGGATGGTGACAACAAACAGCCCATAACTACTGTAAACTTGAACAAAACACCACACGCAGAAATTATTTACAATGGTAGTAAACACTGTCCTGTACTTTAAACCCTGTAATGCTTAATACAAAAAGTTAATTTTCCCCCACCACTGATGGTCGCCGGTGGCTGGTGGCCCAATTTGTTAAAGGCGTAAACAATTAAACTGTTGTTACCCAGTTTAGGGTAAATTTGATAATAACAACAACAAAATTATCCGATCTTAGTATTCCATGACTTCAGGAAACCGTTCAAGAAATCAAATTCGGGCGTTAAATTTAGAGGATCTGATTGTACGAAGAGGCTGGGCTTGTACCATGATGGCGCCCTAATTAAATACAACATCTTGTTCTTTATCTATAATTCCGTTATTAAATGCAATGCACTATTTATATTTATCCAGGCCAAGTTGTGTTGGATTATATTGCATTTGTTCCGGTGTTGATAACGAAAAATCTACGTTTAATTGTTGCATTAAAAGGTTTAATACTGTTAAAACACATTACCGTTGAGCAAGATAACTCGGGTAGAGCGCAGCGAGAGAGAGGGGGATAATCATTTACGTAAACTATTGCTACGAGAGAGAGAAACAATGTGATGATTAATTAGTTTCCACTGAACACAAATTCTGTATCATTTAAAAAAAATGTAAAATGTAAATTTATTGTATTTACATTCCATACACTGTTTACTCTCATGTAAATGTATTGTTTTTGTGGGATGAAGCGGGGGGGGTTAAATATTTTGCACCGTTTTGTCACATTTGTTCTAAATATTATCTATTTTGTTTTCCTTGAGCTATTTTGCGCCCTCCAAATATTACATATTTATTTAGTGTTGTAATCAATAAAGGCCGTATACACTGTTAGTAAACTCCCCCCCCCACGTTGTACAACCAAACCATTTTAATTAAGTTCTTCTGAAGGTTTCTTAAAGATAGTTTAGAATTTCGCACCTCCAAAGTTTGACATTCTCAAATGGGGACCTCCATCTTGTGACGTATCAAATCAAAGTGCATAAAAAAACAAAATTAATAGCGCACACGAAATATTTTATGAATTACCATAACTAAAATGGCGCACACAAAATGTATTTGAGATTTTTATATTATAAAATCACGAAATATGTGAAATCAGAACACTATAAAATGTTAGACTAATCTGAGAGAAGCGTTCGACGTTGAACTGGATTTTAGCCGTCCCCCAAAATTGTGGTACTTTGGGCGCACTCAAAATACAAATAAATAGTCACATCATGCGACATATCGAATTAAATGGCAGCAGCAAATTTCACTTAACTTTATTAAAAATGTTATTTCAAAATGTTTAACGGTATTTTCAAAAAATGTATTTTTACAGTTTGTATAAAAGATACTTTTCGTATTCATAGTTGGTATTTTGGGATTATTTAGATAAAGTTTGTGGAGGTGTAAAATTACAAACTATCATAAGCGAAACTTCAGATTGCCTAGTTTAGTCCTAAAAGAGTTTGGCTCTATGATCATACAAAAGTTTAGTTGGGGAGGGGAGAACTTTACTAACACATTATACGTACGAGCTTGAACATCCAAAGGAAACTTAGCTGAATATCCTTTTTTCCATGTAGTCTTGGAATAGAACCCTCTCTTTCATCTTTCCTATCAGGTCACTTGTCAAAACTCTTGTATTTTTCCGACCTTGACGCAATTAGAGTATTCCAGAGCTAGGAGTCTTTATTTTATGTTCAGTTCTTCCTTTCCTTATTTAACTTGACCCTATTAGAGTAGGAGCTTTTCTTATTTAAAGCTATGACGACCGAAGAGGTTTTTTCGCCTTTAAACAACAAGGGAAAAAAATTGTTTGTTTTAAATTCCTGCAATAAAGATTAATGAGATAAGATAAAGTTGATTGAGTTTTGGGAAGGAAATTCACAACCAGTTTAGCTCTTACTTCATCCCTTACGCCGTTATTAAATATTTACGCTTTAGTACCCTTATTTGAATTGTATTAAATTCTGTTATAATGATGTGCAAATAAAGCTAAGGTAATTTACAGATGTTGCGACATGTCTCAGAACGTCTTCAATTACGACGGAATAAATGGTGTATAAATAAAGCACTAACTCTCTCATGTATCCAATAATTAGCGTTTCGTTGAACTGTTTAAATAACGGTACAAAACATTTTACAGATTTTCCACCCCCAAAATCAAATAAAAACGAATCAAATATAAACATTACCAATAGATTTAAAAAAACTCGAACACAAGATCTCACAAAAATTACGTTTATTTAATCAAACGCGTTTCAACGACAAATTCGCCATCCTCAGTGGTATATGAGCTACAATAACAAAACTATAAACAGTCAAGCTCAATATTTATTACCGATAATGTCTGCTCGGTAGTTGTCAGTAAAAGTGAAATGGAACAATGGACACCGTCTGTGATAAAGAAAAGTTTAGTGAGTAGAAAATATTGTCCCAAAGTAAGACAAAAAAAGTTCCAATAAACATAAGTGTTCGAAAATGCTTAGTTTTCTAATTATCCACCAATTTGTTTTTTTTATACTAAACACTTAATATCTTTTGAAATAGGAAAGATATTGTGCTCACTTTGATTCAAAGCGTTTTGTTTGTCACTAAAATTAACCTTTTACGGATTTTTTTTTTGCAAATTTAGCGGTTTTAGAGATATTTGACATTCAACATTTTAAATGGCCGCCATTTTGAAAATATATAAAAGAATGTTCTCGTTTTTAGTACAGTGGTTACGTAACAAATATGTTCGCCAAATCGGAGCTTAGTATATTTCCTATTTCCAAAGATGTTAATTGTTTAAAAAAAAAAATGGGATGCTGTAATTAGAAAACTATGCATTTCTTATATTTATTGCAACTCTTTCCCTTATTTCGCCTGGTGAAATTTGGGACAACATTTTCTAGACACTCTGTATACAGGGTGTAACAGATTTAACCCCATTAAACGCGTCCTCACCGCAAGTCTGATTAAAATCGAGCTTTTAAATGACAACTGTTAAAGTTTATTTTTGTATTTGCCAATTATCCTTTGAATTGTTATATATTTTTACTTGTGATTTTGCAGACGGTTGCAATCGTCATTTTTTTAAATTAAAATTTCAACGAAATCAGTTTAGCTGATTTTGAGAAATTACGTATTTTACAACTTCACTATGGAGTTAGAAACACTATTCATATCTCACGGAACGGATATTTTATATCGATAACAAACAATGCGTTATATTCAGGATTTTTAGAGGCAACACTTGAGAAAAGTTTGATCAAAATCGCGAGAACCAATTTTGAAAAAAAATTGTTTTATGCACATCCCGAGATATGGGAAAATTACGTTGATAAACCTTATTTAATTAAAATCGTTCCACCGGTTTAGGCTGTAAAGCACTGCATATACGATAGACAGACAGATATAATTCCAAACCACTTTTTTTACTCAAAAAGGATATATCACATAACTTCCTCTATACAACAGATATTTTCTAAAATCCAACAGTCTAGTTTGCTTTTACTAGCTTGTAACAAATCCCAGAGCCAATGTAATGAAATAATTCCCCATTGTACAGTACAGACGATGAGTGGAAACTTTTGTCATTGACTGTACCATTAAGTTTCGCTAGATGCAAATTTTAGTGACAGCTCTGAGAGTCGTAGGTCTAGTTGTTACTTTTAAATGTTACATTTGTATGAACGTTGGACTGAGGTCGGAGTTGAGAGTTCAGATTGTCAAAGTTTTAGGTTATTCATTACTCAAGTGCAAAGCTTAGGGGTGGGCAGCGTGGGGGGGGTGAAATGAAAACATTTCATTCATCTGTTGTGGCAAAGTAGAATTGTTAATCAATTATGTTGTTAAAATCATCTTTTGTAATGTGTGTAAGTAAACTTAGTTCAATTTCTAAAGTTTGTCATCATTAGAATAAACAAATTGATGAAATTATTATTTTTATAAACCTTTTCTATACATAAAAATGTGATCTCCCTTACACAGCGATAGAACATCTACTACGGCAAGTTTTATAGAAGGCTGATCAGGTTAATGGCCTCAGTTTAGGAATAATAAATATCGGTTTCCACGACAACGGATAAGGGCCTTTATTGAACAGCTGATTGAATAGACCATAAAAACTTCACTTTTAACTGTCAATAACCATCGTGTATTAATGGGGGGTCGGAGTTCAAAAGCTCCCCCGCAGATGTTATTTTAGGTTATTGTGACATAATCTTTATTTCATTTTTGTAATAGTTGAAAACATTTTTTGAAATATTCTATCAATATCTCAGTTTAAAATAAAGACGTAGACGAAAATGGACAACTTTTTATCGCATGATTATAGGAAATTACTTCTTCATTTTGATTTTACAAAATCATCTCCTAACATTTGCCACTTCTTACTGCGCATCTTGTATGTAAATTAACAATCAAATTTGGATCAGTGAACGTTTAATCCTACATCTGGATTGTACGAAAAGAAATTATTTGTGAAATTAAATATATATAATAAATCAATTTCAATCCACCACAAACAAACAATAAACACAACAAATAAACAGTATAACAAACACACAGAACACAATTCTCACAAAAAAATACGTCTAAGTATCAAACTGTTAGTTTGATTGGTGTAGCTGGTGTATCACTGAAGAGGACGACCTTGTCGTTGAAACGTGTCTGATACTTAGGCGGTATTTTTTGTGTGAATTGTGTTCTGTGTGTTTGTTATACTGTATAATTTTTCTCATAAGTCAAGCTCAACATTTAATACAACAAATAAAGTTTACATAAAATAAATAAGAATCCCTTAGGTTGCAAAAAAAAAGAAAATGTGGAAACTGTGAAACTCTGCAAACTCAACAATCAAACCTCTGATCAATTAACAAATAATACATTTTTTTTTAAATTAAATAAAACTTGTTAAAATTAAATTATAAATACAAAAATATAGGAAAAACAAACTACCTTAGGTACTGAACATAATATAGAAATGCAGAAATTATGAATGTTCTTAGTTTCACCTAAGGAACATAACAAAGAGAAATCAATGAAAATCCATCTTTTAATAGCTATTCAATCGTTTATCTTACAACTCACAAAATGATTTTAAAAAATTTTACGCGATTCATTTCTCATTGTGTGGTTAAATTAAGTTGTATTAATCATATAAAAAACTATAATATATAATTTCACATTATAATTTAATTTCATTTCAAATAAAATTTTTTCAAGATTTGTAGGTCACGCCGTGTTCATGTTAGAGAGAGAGGGCGTGATAACTGACACTTTAAATTTGGCCTAGCGAAAACACATTTTCGTAAAATAAACATACATATTCATAATCAGAATAATTTCTAGTTTTATTTGATACCCCCATGTAATATTTAAAAACCGTTTCAACTCCTCTTTTATAGTGATATGAAGGATGTAGGACATTAGAAAGAATATAAATGCAAAGTTTGAAATATATAGGATTTATCCTTGACTGGTTGCGACTTACTGACACGTACATGAAATAAAAGAATCCTTAGTTTTACCTACGGACTCTAAAAATAGTTGAATTGTTTTTGTAGATATATTTTATTCAGAATTGACAGCACTCAAAGTGAGTACGGGCAATCCCGAAGTAACCTTGCTGAATCTACACCTTTTTTCATTGAATCTTGAATAATATCCCTCTTTCATCTTTCCTGTTAGTTCTCTCTTGACCAAATCTTGTTCTTTTTCGACACTGTCGCTATTATGAAGACTAGAGTTCTTTTATATCGTTTTCTTTTTTTTAATAAGGCCGAAAGCTTTTATGCCTCTAAACAACAAAACCACAAAATATATAGAAGGGGAAATAGATACAGGGCGCGGAAATAATTCAGGGATTGGTTATGCGGGTCAAAATAAAGAAAAGTTCCTATAAACATATGTTCGGAACCGCTTGTTTTACCAGCTATCCTTTTTTTACTAAATAATTTATATGTATCAACCTAACCTAACCTAACTTAACCTAACCTAACCTAACCTAACCTAACCTAACCTAACCTAACCTAACCTCACCTAACCTAACCTAACCTAACCTAACCTAACCTAACCTAACCTAACCTAACCTAACCTAACCTCACCTAACCTAACCTAACCTAACCTAACCTAACCTAACCAAACCAAACCTAACCTAACCAAACCTAACCTAACCTAACCTAACCTAACCTATTGAGTTGAAATTTTGCACGGTACTTACCAAATATAAAGATCTAGTTTGATAAAAATAACCAACTTCTTAGAGTAATCCATTTAAAAATAGCGCCCATTTAAATTGTTTAAATGAATTTAACTTTGAATGAGTTATTTTCATTGACATTTTTTTAAATATCCGTCATTTTGAAACTGATTATTGGCACAAGTAGATTATTTTTTCCCAAACTAAGTCTTTACATTGATGAATACCGTGCAAAATTTCAAGTCAATCGGTTGATCCGTTCTAGAGATATAAATTATTTAGTAAAACAACAAAATGCCGGTTATCTGGTAAAAGAAACCTTTCCGGACATGCGTTTAAAATAATTTTTTTCTTTATTTTGACCCGTATAACCACCTCTTAAATTATCTCAGCGCGTTATAAAAACACCCTCTATGTTTATAAGAGGTAATATTGGAAACTACTCCAATAATTTGTAACAATGTTTTCCTCATTTATAACCTATTTGCCCAACAAGCTCATTAAGTAGTTTTTGAAACATCTAGGAAAACATCAACTATCAAATCAAATCATTCAGATAATTCCCTCCTATAGACAATCGCTTCTATATTCTTTACGTCCTTATTAAATTAATTTATCCTCTGCATTTAAAATGAACAAATCATCAAATAAGCGCGTACTCTTGCTTGTAAAATATTATTTTAAATAATGAATTATTCAAACCTATAAAACATTCATTTCGTTAATCACTTAACTGAATATATTTCTAATAACTATAAAATACGAGAACCCTGATGAATAAAAATAATCTAATCTGTCAGCTTTCCCTCATCATTGGAGTTTGTTTTATAGTTCTTGGTTTTGTGATGGTACAGTTACGTCAATCTTCGCCATTGCTGTTATTGGATTCCTGTCAATAAATTGGTTAAGCGTTCAATAAGAAATGACTCGTCCTCTACGATCCTTCCACAGGACTTGTATATTTTAATTATTTAATAATCCATTTTACCAAATGGATTAGGTTTCATAAAACCAATCAGCAATATAGTTTTTACACAGCTGTAACTTCCCCACGTTAAATTTTCTAATTTTCTAAAGTTTGTACAACTGTAATTTCCAAACTAATATTCCCCACTTGTCTCAAAGTGTTTTCTGAACATTTCAAAGTCATTAAGCGTATCTTGTTTCCTGGAAGACAATCTTAAGTCCATTTGTAACCAGTGCTATCTATCAGAAATGTCTCTGACAACACATCTAGAGTGCTGTTGGTTTATCTAATGTGATAACTACATTACTCGTCAAGAGGTTTTCATCAACTTTGAAAAAAACATTGCAATAAATTTTTCACACATCAATCCTGAAAAGTAATTATAGAGTTATCAATTATGCGGTATTTAGGATGTGGTTTTTCGTACAGTATAGAGTGACAATGCGGGTGGTTTAAATTAACGATTTCAGTATTGTTTCTTATTTTTTTTAATACTTTTATCTTCGTTTATATGTATATATATATATATATATATATATATATATATATATATATATATATATATATATATATATATATATTACCAAATTAAAATTAAAGTGGTTGTAAAACCTCGCGTTAAAAGTGCACAACCCTTCGGGGCTCACATATATTGAGTACGAGTGTAGTTGACCTTAGCTGGATCCACATCTTTCTTCAAGTCTTAGTTAGATCTCTTCCAACTTTCCTATCAACTCTCTCTTGACCAATTCTTGTTCTTTTCCGACCCTGACGCATTTGAAGTATTCGTGGGCTAATAGCCTTTATTTTATACTCTTTTCTTATTTTTTCTCTACAAGCTGTGCTGACCGAAAGGTTTTTCACCTTTAAACAACAAGAAAGAAAACAGAAAAAAGTGAACAAACTCTTCGTTCAAAATATCTCAAGCAGCGTCTTAGAAAAAGGATTGTAAATGAATTATTAAAGGAAAGTCGAGTAAATACAGTACTCTGAAAACAGGGTATTTAAAAACAACCATACTTTTAAAGGCAATCTATCCACCATTTAAACGCTTGTTAAATATCTCAAGACCTATAAAAATTAAACCTAATTTGTTTTGTATTTTAATGAACAACTTTTTTTTTTAATTTTCGATGAAAACTGTGAATTTTTTAATTTAAATTTATTTATTTTTCGACGGAATTCCAAAAAATACAAAAACATTTTTTAAGACAACTATCCCTTAGTAAATTGAAGATTAGGTATAATAATCGGCAAAAACTAATTATTTGCTTGTACGACTGCCCTTAATGGCCTAACTACAAAATTGACAAATTTACGTCACAAGGAATAAAAACTGAAAGTTTCAAACATTAGTCCTTCGTCCTGTTAAATCTATCCTTTGGTGTTTTTACACCGTAGAACGTTTATTTAATTTTAAATTAAGACAATGTTAATTGTTCCTAATAACCATTAACCTATAATTTCGGTAGTGATCAATCGAAATGTGAAAATGAACCATGGATGCTGCATTTGAATTATTTTTTAAATATATTTAAATAACGTCCTTAACTGGCTTCGCTTGTACCATAAAGTCGTAAATAGTATTTCATTAAAATCCGTACAGCCGATTTTAAGAAATTAAGTATTTTATAACTGCCTCATTTATTTTAAGATGGAAGCCAATACGTATTTTGATCCTTTAAAACTACCTTCGAAATATTAATTTTGTAGTTTTCTTATGACAGCTACCTTCAAATTAATTATGAGTTGTAAAAATTGTAAGGGGGGGCTGTGTTATGACCAAAATATATTCTCATAATATGAATATAAGTAATATTTTGGAGTTTTACAAAGATTGAAACAAAACATTTTTTACCATTGTACTTTCAACGATTTGTACAGAAACCTGATCAGCTGTTTTAAATGTATCAAATACGTTATCTTTACATCAATGCTCAAAAGAAATGCGCATGCGCAGAACTTCTGCGCATGCGCACAAATAGTTTAAATAAAAATATAACAGTTTGTGTAGTGCAGATATTATATTAAGAACTTTTATTACAATGATTCAAAGTGATTATTGTTATTAAATAGTTATTAAGGAAATAAAACATTTTTACCGTTTCTTTTTTAAAGATGGCAGCGAAATCAGAAAATAAAAAATAATACGTTTTCAGGGTAATTTTATTCTAACTTTACCTCAATTTATATCCTTTTAACCCCCTTGTTGGGCTAAACAGAAATTAACAAGAATAGACTATTAAGGGGCAGCTTATGCAATATGAGTACACGGTTTTTTTAGCATGACTACAAAACTCAAACCTTCCAGTTTATACATTTAATAATTGTGTATTATCAAAAGGTACATATTTCTACTGTATTTAAGGAATATCTGACCGAAACGTCCATTGAACGAAAGAACTAATTCAGACATTTTATTATTTAAACAATCCCATTCTAAATTAGAAATACTTGAGTGAAGTTCACCAAGATATTGATATTTATGTATTTTCAAAAGGTACATATTTCTATTCTATTTGATGAGTATCCTTTTGACCGAAATGGCAATTGAACGATAGAACTGTTATTATTTATTCAAACCTAATCTCGAAATATTGACAGTTATTTCGACTATAACAAGTTTTCGTAGCGATTACCTGTTCGTCCAAACGGTTGGAACGTGTTATAAAATATACATAATAAAATGAGTGTGTCATAAAGGGTGTTGCATTATTAATGTTTCTATTCGAACAGAAATTTAGAAGGTAAAGAGCGAAACAAATTATCCTGGAAACTGATGGAAATATTTAATGAAACAAAGAAAACGGATGTGATAAAAAATTTATAATAAAGGAAACTAATGGATTGTCATTACAAATAATTTACTAATGTTTGAACACAAAAAACCCGATCAGAGATAAATTAACCCCTCATCGCTTCTAACTGTATCGAATTGTTATTCAGCCCTTGTCAGCTTTATGCAAGTGGTCGCATGAGATCAATATGAAATGTCTGTTATTATTGCCTTTTATATCTGTTTTTATTTTGACAAATAGCGGCATATTTTTCTTATTACATTACACTCTCTGTTGAATACTGCGGTTTTATTCCGTCACAAATTGTTCTCTTTATACTTCTGTGAGATAAGACGGTAGAGGGGAGATGGTAATGTTAGAATATGGATGATAAATTCTATCTAAAGCAATTTGAATATAGGCGAAGTAGTTGTATTGTTTTTTATTTTATGTTGAGGGGTAAGTAAGTGATTTGGGGAGTTTTTTTTTTTTCAATTGCACCCTTTAACTTTCTAAATATACGTAGTGTAGATGAAGTTATATTATGAGTTAAAAAAATTGTGTTGTTTTTTGTAGATATATATATATATATATCTACGTTTTGAAACTGTTTTACACGTCAAAGTTGTTGTTGACGATGATTTTAATAAAATTTCCTTTAATTTTCTCGATAACTAAATTTTCGTGTAACTACCATTAAAAAAACACAAAATTACAATTGTCTCAAAATTAACTATGACGTTTGGAGGGGGGAGAGAGAGAGAGAGAGAGAGAGAGAGAGAGAGAGAGAGAGAGAGAGAGAGAGAGAGAGAGAGAGAGAGAGATGGTGTTTATTTTGTTTTCTAATGAAAATATTTTCATTGTTTTCACATTGAGAGAAAAATACAGTTTTTAGTTATATTTAAAATTCTATGAATATCTCAATTCAGGTTGTAATAGACTATTGTCGTAAAACAACTTGTATAATTTAAAGAACTAATATTTTTTAAATATTCTACTTTTTCAAACTACAGCAGTAATCATGCAGTAAAGTCAAAACAGGATAACCTGGAAAATATTTTTTTTTAAAAAATGAAGGATTAATAATTTAAATAGATAGGCTTGGGACACTAAGTAAATAGTGACTCTAATGCAGGCTGCACACCACAGTGAAATGTTTTATTGGTGAAACATAGGGTGATACCCTTAGCCCTCGTATACTCTATTAACGTCAGTGTCAAATGAGAACAATAGTTGGTCAAGAAAGACCCGATAAAAAAAGATGTAGAACCAGCTAGAGTCCCTAGGGATCGCCAAGCCATGTATGTAAGCGTGTTTTAATAAACGATAATATTATAGATTATGTCCATCCTTCTTTAAATTAAGTAATTACAATATGAAATGTAACGATTCAATTAAACAATAAATCCACAAAACGTATTTAATGAAACGTTCCTAACAAACGTGTCAAAGAATGAAAACTTTATATGAGTTTTACTTAGATCTTTCTTGTCCATAACAATTCTATTTTTAATATCTTAAAATATATGTCCAAAGGAAATCATTGCAAAAGAATGTTTAAATTTTTTTTCTTCCTTTTACGTTTTTTTAGTATTGTTTTGAAAAACCTCTCGGTCATCATCACCTTAAAAGAAAAAACAAAAAAGAACATAAAGATCCTTAGCTTTTGAATACTCTAATAGCATCAGAGTCAGAAGTGAACAAGATTCGGTCAAAAGAGACTTCATAGGAGTGATTAAAAAGGAACACAATACCACAGGTAAGATTCTCTCTGAATTTCCACTCCCGTACTCACTATAATGAGGACATAAAGGTCCTGAGGGTATTTTCCTTTTATAAATATTATTTTAGATAAACTTTAAAACTTTTAAAAATAATACAAAATCACTTAATTTTATAAAATTCCTAAACTCCTAAACCTTCTTCGCCAAGTTGCTCCAAGATAGGACAACAAAAGCCATCCTTAATTAAAGGCTCAACGTATCCTGCGAATAAATTTAATATTTCCCACTTCTTAAATTGAAAACAGCGACAAAACTGCTGCGATAAAGTTAACGTGACGTTTGTATTTACACGAAGTAGAATTAATGATTTATGACTGTACATTATTCATTAAGACTTGGGTTTTAACAACATTATAAATGACTTGAGTAGGCCTACTTCTAATCTGCAAATCATCTGGTATACAATTACCTAGCTTTAAATTAATTACTTGCATTAATTAAAATCTGATACACTTGTTGCTTTGGTAATTAAGACGCCAGTGTTGGGTTTCGATTAATTGGATTGGTTATATTTGATACCATAGTTCGTCCTCCCGCGTTTAGTTTACAATATGTATTCAGTTATTTAACGTAACGCATCTAAAACAGCTGTTGAGGTTTATCATGGAGCTCACCCAGCGCCATTATACAATGTAATGACAAAAGTTAGTGTTTTCAGTTTTGTAGGAAATGTTAAATTGTATTGTTAGATCATGTAATTGTTAGTTTAAGTTATATTCAAAGTAGAAGGTAGACATCAGAAGGTGTAGAGGTAACTGAGTCAATTAATTTCCAGTGGATGGAAAAACGATGCCAGAGTGATGTGGTGAATCAAACTGATTTACAAGGCGCCAATGTAGTCCGTTGGGTAAAATAGCCAATAGGGAAGCAAGGTCAATTCGAACAACACCCTGCACGAGGCTCGGGGATCGAGGCTACTCACGTCTTGTAATGCTAGTAGAGTTGCGTAAATAAGTAGTTTTATAATCTTTGCGATGGTTTTTTACGAGTTAAACTATAGTTTTTTTGTTTTAATAATTTAAACATGTTCAGTGTAACAGATACATTAACACTTATACTTAAACATTAACCTATAAAGAAATGTGTAACAAATTTGGTTGAAAATAATAAACTTATCTCACATTGTATATTACGTTTAAGTCCTTTTGATGAATATACTGCTTTGAAATCTAATAAATTTCTTAATAATTGAAATTATTAGCTTGGTTAGAAAAAGTTTTAAGCATTGAAACAAAGGTGAATGAAATCAACTATCAAAACCGCACAAATCGAACAGATTACTTGATTTGGTTGTCCAAGGATGCACTGGTGTTGTTTATCACTTTCCAGAAGTGGTAGAGATAATATTTCGTAACTTTATATAAAGGATAAAATATCACAGACTCCAAGGCAGCCCTCTTTACAATAAACAGGTATAAACCATCTCCCTACTTTCATTATACACAGGCAATACAAAGTCAGCTCCAGAATATACAAAAACATAAAACCATTCATTTCCAATGGATCCCTGGGCACAGTGACATACAAGGTAATGAGGAGGCCGACAAAATAGAAAGAACTGCTCTTCAGCAACATCCAAAGCCACTATGTGTACCGATTCTAACTACTAACATTCAGGAAGCGAAACGCTCTCTCAAACTGAAATGGATCGACATGGACAACCGGCAGAGGACTGTTCAAACTGCTGAAATGGCCAAACGATTTGGAGATATACAGGAACCACAATAGGCAGACACAAACTTTCATCTCCCGATCCAGAACTGGTCACATCATCACTGAGGAATATCTGTACCGTTTCGGTATGATAGACTCACCTCTGTGCACTATATGTGGACAGAGGAGCGAGAGTCTGAAGCATGTTGTCCTTGGTGATGGAGCAGTCAGAGAGGAAATACTGAGACATCTTCAGGTTGGCAATGCCACACAGGATCTTATGTCATCCATACTAACTTCCACGAAACTTGTGCAACATGCTGTCCATCTGTATAGAAGACATCGTGCAATCGGCGCCGAGGCTGGACGCACGTAGTAAGAAGTAAGAAGTAAGTATATAAAGGATAGCAATAAGAGTTTGAGGAAAACAATGTGACACAATACGGAAGTGCTGTAAATAAAGAGGAGAAAACTTAGGTTAGGTTAGGTTAGGTTAGGTTAGGTTAGGTTAGGTTAGGTTAGGCATAGACTCGACAGAAAGTTTCGGAGTAATAAATATTTTCATATCATTTAATTCTAAAATTAGTCAACATTAACATTATTGAAAGACATTACATCTTGCTTATAATGTGGATACATTTAAAGTGTAAAGTAGTATTTATTTACAACTTTATTAGTAATGTCACAGACAAGAGATTGTACCACTTGTCGGTTGTAATGTTTACCAAGTCTACAGTGATACTGAAATTTCTTTTTAAACATTTTTTTTTTGTTTTAACAGTAATAATTATTTCCCCTGTAATAATATTTATAACCCAGGTCAAAAATTAATTGAATTTTTCCAAACTTATTTTTATTTATTTCGACGAAAAAAAATATTGTTTTCGATAACACTTTTGTGATGATTTGTTTACAAGGAAAGAAAGCAGCTACGGGTGTATTCCTTTTTTTTAAATTCTCCGTTAAATTATGCTCTCTGCAACTGTGATGCAAAATGAAATGCCAGTATCTATGATGTTTCCGAGCGCCTTAAATGAACGCAACGGCAGAAGAAACGCGGCGTCAAGCGTTGTCACAGCGAGGAAACAAGTTGGCAAACTTGCTGAGTTCCTATTGGTTTCTTCAAGGTCAGGCTCCTCCCTCAATGGACTAGATTCGTAGGGTCTTGTATAGTAGAGGTCCTACTACAAAGGATCAAGGCACAGGATCACAAATGTTAAATTGTATTGTTCGAACATAGAATTAATAGGATTTAAGGTTAAGTTTGAAGCTAGGCTGTAGAAAATAATCCCTTCAATATCCAGCTTACCAGGCTTCTGGATACCTTATATCCCTTTAAAACCAGAATATAAACAATCATTACGACAGAGTTTAAAAAGTTAGGTAATTGGTTGGTTTGAAACGTAACGCATCACAAATAGCTAATGAGTAAAGTTCTGATGGAGAGGAAACTGTGTCAATTTACAAGGGATTGGACCTAGGCAGGGGCTCTGCTGGACGGAAAACAAGCCGTGAAGAGGTCCTACTACAGGAGAATATGATAGCACAAAAAATAGAAGGTGAGCAAGCTTCATGTGTGAAGAGATTTAGTAAATCTTCGGAAATCATTTTAAACTCATAAATTTATCATCGGGGTGGTTCTGGATTGAAGACAAAATATTTTTAATTACGATTGCATATTTCATTACATGTGTCTATGAACGTCAAAATATTAAAGCAATATAAATATTATTTTAACATATTAGAATCAGTGTTTTGCTTTTTAGAGAAACATAAAATTAATTTTAATTGTTAACGTAAAGATTCAGGATTATTTTAATACATTTAGCACTGAACCATTGTTCGCTTAGCTCATTATTTTTTTCTCTTAAACTCGAGAACTGGAATTTTATTCCTAACAGAATCCTGCCCATTATAGGGTGATTTTTTTTTCTAAAACTTTGTTACACTGATTTTCTGAACCTTGTATTTGTGTATATCACAACTTTCTTGTCGTCAGTTAAGTCTTAACGAGCCACTCGCTTCGCTCGTAACATAGTCTCGGCCGTGCGGGCCTCAGAAGGAGCTTTCACTCGCTACGCTCGTGTTAATGTCTCGACGCTACAGGATCTCGTGACTATATCTTCTTGAGAGGTCAGGGTAAGAAATTATATTTTAAAGCATAATATTTCGCTATTTGTCATAGTAGAGAGGTGGGGTTGGTACCATTGCATGCAGAATTGAAATCTACAAGTTTTTATCTAGTTTAGTGTGTTACAAGTTGAATAAAATACGTAATTAAACGAAAAACGCTTTAAAATAGACGCCATTTATTTGACATTTTAAAATCGATTAACGGATTTAACGAGAATGGTAATCAAAATTTGGACTTTTTTAAATAAAAGTATTAAATTAACCTTCCTCTATGATAATTAAAAATAAATTGTTTAGATATATACATATCCCCCGTCGGGGAAATTAAAGAAAGCTTAGTTGAAGATTGTTGAATGTAATACAAAATCAGAACCCTTGTTGTTAATACGCTGACGCACTTACCTGTCCCCAAATCTGGAATTAAAGTCTCTTGAATGGATTTTCACTTCAGCTTAATTATATTACTTGAAGTGTTAACGCAGGCACGTGACTCGGCCTGTGTTCCTTTTACAATAGACGTAAAAGGTGTGTTTTTTGACGAAGGAAATGCATTTAGAAATCTTTTTAATTTTGTTTTACCAACTGTAGGCTACGCCGGTGAAATAAAAAAAACTCGTTTACAAAAATAACGTGACTTAATTTCTTTTTCTTTTTTAGTTTAATATATTCTCTCTCGAAAGGTTATTTAATTTAAAAAATCGTATTTTCTGGTCAGTTTTTACAGTTCAAATAAAATAATTTTACTTCATAAGTAAGTATGATAATTGTCAATAGTTTTGACCTCCATTGTTTTACTTATTTCAGGTTTCTCGACGTCAGGGAACCGAAAAAGGTATTTTTGACGCGCCGTCTTGCCAATGTCGTCGTTGTCTGTACGTAAGCACGATAGCGGCCACAAAAATTAAGATAGGAACATAAAATTTGGTTTAGAGGACTATAGTGTGTTCATATACAACGCTATTGAAATTTAAAAAATCAAAATGGCGTCCATTTTAAACTGTTTTGTTCATATCTCGTGTATTATTCAACTTATAACACACTGAATTAAATATAAATTAGTAGATTTCAATTCTACATGCAGTGGTACCAACCTCACCTCTCTACGGTGACAAAAAGCGAAACTATGGTTAAAAAATATACTTATAAACTCTGAATTAAAAAAAACTCTATGTACGGGTTACCGACACGAGGGTAGTGAGTGGAAGCTCATTCACATATGAACAGTTTCGAGGCCCTCTAGGTCCAAGCGGAGACTTTAATACAGGGTCTAGTCGACGTCAATTTAGAAAGATCTGTTTGTATGATGGGTTGGGTGATTACCATGATGGCCGAGAGGTTAATCGATAAATCGGTTTGCGCAATAGCTTTGAGCTACTATCAGACTAACCCCTATACAGTGAGAAAACAATTGGTGCTAAATTATTCCAAAGATGGGTTGACTCCATAGTTTGGGGTTTGGTTTTTCCGTAAGGAAAAACATCCCTAGAATTTCAATAATAATCCATCTGCGATAGAAACATAATGAAATATCTTTTAAAATGTATACGATTCCAATATATGATACGCTATCCATACATCCCGATTGTATCGTCTGGTATAAGAAAGCAATAACTCCAGTCTGTATTTTCACCCTAGAGATCCAGAGTTATTTCACATATAGTATGTCTGACTGTGAGAAATCGCAAAACATGTTTTGAGTTTGTTTTAATAAAATCACTGGAACAGCTGTTTCATATCCTGACAAAACAAAATGTATATATGGATGAAGACTAGAACGATACGATATATATCTTAAGGTCGTAAGCGATAGGCGATAATGAACTAGGTATCGTGCCAATCGGAAAAGTTTTAGTATATTTCAGATTTGATTTTTATTTCTTAAACATCGTTCACACTTAACAGTATTGTTTTCAGTAGCCGCCGTTTTTAAAACGTAAAAAACGACTGTGTACATACTAAGGTTGCTGTAAATAAAAAGATTTTTATTCGCGAATTTGACGTTTCAATTAACACAGTAAACTAATTTGACACCCTGCCAACTGAACATCAAACGTAGTATACAAGCCAACGGACATTAGCCTAACTTGTTTTAATTCAGTGATAAAGTTGATCATGTAACAACCGATGGACAACGTTGTGTTGTTTCAAATAAATTGTTTTGTAAATTTCTGTTTTCTTTTATTTACTATTAAAATATTCCACAAGTGTTTCACATACTTAACAATAAATATTACAATACCCCCCTCCCCACACTCGCATTCCTCTTTAGTTATAACTACAATTTATTGCAATATTAAATCGTTTAATGTCAGCAATAAAAGCATTCCTTATTTCAAATTAATATTGCTTATTTATCACCCATTCATAAATGATAACTTTTATAGTTGTCAACTGCATTCCTTCCCCCCCCCCTCTCTCTCTCTCTCTCTCTCTCTCTCTCTCTCTCTCTCTCTCTCTCTCTGTCTCTCTCTTCTCTCTCTCCCTCTCTCTCTCTCTCTCTCTCTCCTCTCTCTCTCCTCTCTCTCTCTCTCTCTCTCTCTCTCTCTCTCTCTCTCTCTCTCTCTCTCTCTCTCTCTCTCTCTCTCTCTCTCTCTCTCTCTCTCTCTCTCTCTCTCTCTCTCTCTCTCTCTCTCTCTCTCTCTCTCTCTCTCTCTCTCTCTCTCTCTCTCTCTCTCTCTCTCTCTCTCTCTCTCTCTCTCTCTCTCTCTCTCTCTCTCTCTCTCTCTCTCTCTCTCTCTCTCTCTCTCTCTCTCTCTCTCTCTCTCTCTCTCTCTCTCTCTCTCTCTCTCTCTCTCTCTCTCTCTCTCTCTCTCTCTCTCTCTCTCTCTCTCTATCTATCTCTCTCTCTCTCTCTCTCTCTCTCTCTCTCTCTCTCTCTCTCTCTCTCTCTCTCTCTCTCTCTCTCTCTCTCTCTCTCTCTCTCTGTAATCTAAGATTAAGATTTAGATTTTAAATTCTAAATTTCAGTTGTTAGTTTAAAGTTTATGATAATT
>CAUPSG010000856.1:0-21557 GCA_963513935.1 Aphrophora alni
GTATTTATCGATTACCTAAGGTTCTCAATGCCAAAAACGAATATATTTACCGGATTTTATCAAATTAAAATATATATTTATCTCTGAACTGTGTGAACTGCATATGCATTAAATTACATGCGTATTTAAAATAAGGGGGTTATTTAATTAAAACAAGAAACTAATGAAATGTAATCAATTTAAAAGTTTTCCAAACAATATATTTCTTCGAAATTATTACTAATATTATGTTGGTAGTTTTTATTAATAAATTTTGTGAAAATTAAAACAAATAATAATTATAAGGCACGGAATTCAACGCTTCCTAGATAACTGACATCAGTTAAATATTAATAATAATAATACATTAATATACTGAGAGTTTTGAAAACAGTATAATATTTTTGAATTAAATCTGTATTTAATATTGATATTTTTTCAAAAACATTAGTAAGTCATTTTTTAGTAACGATATGTATTTTCCTTGAACATTGATAGAGTTTGTGAAGGATGCATGAAACGTGATCAAATTCACTTCGCCAGCTTCCATCCACTAATTAGTAGCTCTACATCTCATGTGTAATAGGATAAACAAGCACCACATCTCGTCTGTGATACACTGACTCTGAGCTTATAACAAGATTAGGATGCAGAGTATAGGTCAGTTGAGTAATAAATCAAATTGTTGAGTCAGATTATAGGGGGCAGTAAATTTAGTGAAATGTTCAAATCCTTAGAGTTGGTACATGTTGTTTAAAAAGTAACATCTTGTAATCGTAACTATCGAAATGATATGATTAATAAGGAAATGGTGCGTCATATGTTTAGAGAAACCTGAACGCTGATGATAATAATCTGAAATGCTTCGCGAGGGGAAAACGTCAGAAATCCGGAAGGTTAGAAAATATGGTGTCACCAAGAATAAAAAAAAAAAAGATTGAAAATGTGGTGAGATTCGTTAAAACACAAAGAATATAATCTACATTGTTAATACGAGATACGTCAGTTACGAGATATTTTAAGATAATCAATAGCGTTTATTTTTATTTTTGACTGATAACTAATAACTTGATGAAAGTTAATACTTATTGTATTGATTTACAAAGCTTCGGTTTTCTAAATGTCAATACATTTGTATTTTGCCTGTTAACAAATCATTATCTTTCATAAAGGAAACATTTTAGGTTGCGTATATTTACAAGGGTTTAATTGACTCAGTTTGTGTGCTTTAACATAATACACATCTTTTCCTCCACTTTATATTATGCCAAATGAAGCGTTATATTACAGGTGAGTCACTAAAGTTCATAGAAGTAGAAAAGTGATTTTATTTAACAAGTTTTGCATCCCTTACGATCAGCTTAGTAATCAATTACGCTTACATAACGCGGATTATAACTGAAAGAAAAAAATGTGAAAACAAATTGCTTTTCAATTTATTCTTTAGGTAAAAAGGTTTTAGTAAAGTTTGTTTCTGTTATTATTTTCAGAGTATAGAATCATTACTATACCAATCAGATTACCTTTTGATATTAGCGTATTGATTTTAATTTGTTTTTATTGATATTATTTAAATTGATATCTTTACTCTGACGTTTTAGTTGTTTTAACGTAAGGTCTATAAATACGTCATTATTTGTAAAGAGAACTACGAAAGTTTAAATATGATCATAAAACCTATTTAAATTCCGAAAAATATTAGAAGAACTTTGGAATAAAAGTATATAAAACAGTTTGTTTTCCATATCGTTAAAATAATTCAATATCCAACAGGTAATAAAAAATTGTGGTATCTTAATTCTAAGTAATTGATTCTCCTTTTTCTGTGCTGAACATGGAAGCCAGTATCGTCAACATTATAAATGTATATCATAGACTACACCGAACTACGCGCCAGTAAATGAACCAAGTCAGTGGAGAAAGTGATGGAACGGAGAACTTTGTAAGTTATTGAAGGAGATGACAATACGTCAAACGTTGAAAGTGAGACGTCTAAAATGGGTAGATCACATTGTAAGGATGGACTCATCAGACCCTGTAAATCATCTCTTGTCATACAATATAAATAACAGAAGAGAATAAGTAAAACAAACGGAAAGATGGAGTGCAAAATGACGTCGAATGGGGTGGAATCGGAAACAGGACGACAGCTATAACGAACAGAAAACGTTTCGAGATCTTCTTCGACCCGACAAGTTGATTAAAATAAAGTTGATAAATCTTAAATCAACATGTCATATCACAACTTTGTTATGTCGGGCTAATTTGCGCCCACGAGTTAACAAATGGAGGTTATTTTGAAGTTAGATACTGCTTTACGAGCGTAAGGCTGAAGTCACCGCATATATGGATGAAAATCATTAATAAATTGAATATATACCTGTGCTAAGAAATAAAATTAGCAACATATCAATCATATATTAATTATGTTACGTTTTTATTTTAGTTTAGATATAACGGGAAATTCGTTTTCTAGAATAAACAAGATTCACGGTTCGCTTAAATATAGTCTTGTACATTATGGCAAATTGTAACATTGCAGTTACGTATTTAAACAAAACAAAACAAACATTAATGATTCGTGTTTAGATGTTCATTCCAGTTCAACTATTCTTCACTAAGTCTGTTTTACATTCAAATGTAGAACTTGAATTCCTTACTTGAACCTAACCTAACCTAACCTTACCGTGACATGTTTTAACAAAAGTTCTGGTTTTAAAAAATATTTGATAGCGTTGGATTGTTGGTATTGCATGGTTGTATTATTGGTATGGTTTAATCGGACATTGTACATAATTTATGTATTTTAAAAGTAATACACGCTGTTTTGAGAGTATAAATCAACCATTCAATAATAAAAATACTGTTAGATAACATGTGTCGTTGAAACCAAACATAACGGTGACGTTAAGGACACTCAAAACTATATTTACAATAACACGTTAATGAGAAATATATTGGAGAGACAAAAAGAGTTCTCATAAGAAACAAAACGAAGCCGCTATACTGGCTAACGGATAAATCGAAAACAGGTGAACATATTTAGTTTAAATATCATAAACTTAATTAGTAAGAGGCAAATATAATACAACGAGGAAAAACTCGTATACACAAAATTAATTCAAACCTGATAAAGCTATCAGATAATCATTAAAAACTGAATTAAAAATCGCAAAAGAAATTTTATAACTTTAAATAAGGCTCAAATTTGATTGCTTAGAACTCAAGTGAATTTAATGACTTTTCTTGGTTAGCTGTAACTTAGCATTTAGTTTTATTGTGCTTTATAGAAATTTCCATTGCTAACATCGCCCTACCCAGCAGCTAACTCACTGCTTGTGGAGTTTTAACTCAAATATTAAATGATATTGCATGTTATTAGTGAGCTTTTCTAAGGGCAAATTGTGTGAGATAAAAGAGACCAATAAACTGAGAAAAATACTTGAAAGCTCGAAATTGCAATACGTCAAACACTATCTTTGATTTTTGATGCAGTACATTTCGAATAATTGGACAAAATGAGTTCCCTTTAACAAGTTATTATTTAAAAAAATGGATTATTTACAAGCTATAAAACAAGTTAATTTTTATTTTATACATAGTATATTTAAATTATTAAAGAATAATTTAAATGAAAATAACCGTAACAAAATAAAAAGTTTCATTTCTTTGTATTACCACTATGGCCTTGAATGAGGTACGCGTTTAACTTGTTGCAACCGTATTTACTTGTGAACAGTCTGTGCTTGTACAAAATAAAGCCCGGTTTATGTTCAATAAGTTCAAATAACATCGTTTTGAAATGATGTCCTTCTATCTGCCTACGCATCTGTGCCTAAACGTTTTGAGTAACTTGGCTATGTTTTCATTTAGTGCGTTTCATTGCGTGATGTGTTTCAATTTTTTGATGAACACGAGCAATTAAACGCGTAATTTTTATGGTTTTTGTTGAATTTTACTAACATAATTTTAAGATACCATAAAACGTATTGGTTGCGATAGCAAAAATTATATTTTAGGCTGCTGAAATCTCTAAATTTAGATATATATTTTTTTTCATTATTTTGAAGGATAATACCGTAAACCAAGATGAACGTCCTTTATGGTTCCAGAGTAAAATTGAAAATAATAAAAAGTATTAACTGTCATATAGAGAAATTATATACTTAATAATAAACATCATTTCATCAAAATAATTTACTCCGTTATGAAATATTTTCAGACCATTACTTTGAGTTATAAGTTATAACTCATCATTTAAAAATAGTTATATTTATACTATTTTATTTACTACACTATTCTTTTGTAAATAGGAATACAGGTAAATTTGCGGACCATTTAGTTTACTTGTTAACAGATACTTACCTTTCAAACCTCACACACTTCAGCTTATATATATTTACAAGTACTTAATTGATTCAGTTTGTGTGCTTTAACATAATACACATCATTTCCTCCACTTTATATTCTGTTAAATGAAGCGTTATATTACAGCTGAGTCACTCGAGTTCATAGAAGTAGAAAAGTAATTTCATTTAACAAGTTTTAAATCCCTTACGGTCGGTTTAGTACTCAATTACTCTTATATAATGTGAATTAGAACTGAAAGATTAAATGAGAAACCGAATTATTTTAAAATTTAATCTTTAGGTAAATGGGGTTGATGCATTCATATTATAAAATTAACATCAATCCGAATAGAAGAATGTTTGATTTCATTAACTTAGTAATTTTACCTTTTTTAATTACAATTTTCATCCTCCATATTTACAATTATTTTTAGTTTTTAGTCATTTCATTTATTTTTGTTTTAATATTTTGAATTTTTATTAAATTTTTTGTTCCTTGATAAAAAAGTTAGTAATTTTAAAAAATTGTGAATTATTTATTTGTTTTGATATCTGATCATTGTTTTTTTCAATTTTGTGTTTTATTTTCCATTTTTTAATTTTAGCTTCGTCCTCCGTGTGATTGGTTGTGCTGCTATAGAATTGATTAGTTTTCACAGCTCATTATTTTAACAATGATTTTTCTTACTGCTAAATAGATCGCCATAGTACCGTTTGAAGCTCAAAAATTGAGGCTCACTTCGAATAATCTTGAGGAGAGCACGCCTTGTATCAGACATTTCTAACTGTAGCATATTCTGAACCTAAGCCTATGAAACTATAACTGTTCAAACCAAATATTAAGCCTCACTTTAACGTATGGTATGGTACTTCTTCTTATCAATGTTTTTTATCCAATAACTGTAGATTATTAAACAACATATCATACTCGTTATGTATTTACTCATTTATAATATTCTAACCTTTTAATATATACAAAGTTTTCCCGTTTAACTGTGCTATATATGTATTAATTTCGTTCAGTGTTTCACTTCTTTGGTTTTGTGTTCTTCTGCTAACCGATGTGACATGAAATTTGAATCTCTTTTTTTAATACTTATAGGATATAATATCGTATCTTGTACCCACAATACGTTTGGCATATGCATGTTTCGTTATACTCACATTGTGTAATTTGTTAAAATGTGAATATTCTTTATCACTCTCAGACCAAATTTCAAACTAGTCTGAAACACGTTTGATCACATTTATCTAAAAGAATGTTGACAATATGCATCGGTCTATGATCAAACAGCGATCAAATTAACTGTCATGAATAGGTTGGGTTACTTTAGGGGGGGGGGGGATCCTGTTAGTACACATGACAGCCTGGGGTCGCTGACAAAATTATTTACTAATGGTGGAACTTAATAACATAAGTAACTTAATAAATGCGTTACACTCTGCTATGAGGCTTTAGACATATTCAGAAAGTCATCATATAAAGCATGTTACTTAAGTTATGGACATTTTTATGTAGAGGAATGTATTTTGATAAATATTCTATAACCTCTCTGCATTTTAGACAAATTCACAAAACATATTCATTTAAAACGACCCCCCTTCATGATACATTCCCATCTTTTTCTTTTTTTGAAGCGTTTAGAGAAAAATCTACTGTGAAATGAACACACTATTTTTCTCATTGATGTTTAAAGGTGAAAAAGTCTCTGTAATTATCCCCTTATTCAAAAAATATTAATAAAATAAAATAATATAAAAACTAATTATAAACATATTTTATTATTACATATAATATTTATTAGTCCGTTTTGTGACTTCGTTGTCTTCAAATTAATACATGTTTTGGCGCCGTAGTCCCATCATCAGTTTTCTTTTTTTACTCAGTTGGAGGTTGTTACATATTAATTACAAACATTTACACAAGAACACGTATCTATTTACTTATTTCCATATCACGCGTGTTAAGTGACCGAGCCCATCTGTTTTGTTCGCCCTCTCAAACGTAGATAATATGTTTATATGTGCTTGTTAAGTGTTCGTGTTTATTCTGTAACAACCTCCAACGGAGTAAAGAGGACAACTGATGATGGGACAACGGCTGCGAAACGCGTTTAATCTGTAGAGAACGAAGTCACTAGACGGATTAATAAATGTTATATAATAAAATTAAATTTAGTTATTTGAAGTGACTTGGATACCAAAACATCGAATTTAAAATAAAGACCCCAAGTCTTCGAATACTTTAATAGTGTCAGGGACGAAATAGAACAAGAGTTAGTTAAAAGAGACCTGTTAGGAACGATGGACGAAATGGATCTCAGTCGAAACTACGTGTACAAAATTTGTAGACAAAGCAAGTGTTTCTCGTGTTTTTCTGACTGGTACTCAATACCATGAGCCCATAAGGGTAAAAAGTGATTCAAAACTAAGAATAAAAGTTTTATCTAAGTACACAACTCATTTAACTGCAATTAAAAATATCATCTCATTTCTATTAATGAAAGAAATATATTTGATTTGTAGATAATATTCACAAAATATTATAAAACAGTTTCCTACTTGGCATCGATTTCACTCATGGTGAAATGCATACATTGGAGTGACGTTAGATGTCTCATTAGCTAGTTAAATGGAAACACCTTCTCGTTTTAAATTAATAGGAGAGCGGAAATCCCGTGGGACCAAGCCGGATCTACATTCTTCTTCATGCATTCACGTGTTAGATCTATACTCTACTTTAATATCAGGTCTTCCTGGAATAAATCTTAATCTCTTTCGACTTTGAACCAATTAAATTATCCGAAGTCTAGGAGTGTTTTATTTACGTTCTCTTCAATATGTTTATTTTTGGCTTTAAACAACAACAAGAATCACATCGTAAATACATTTTTATAGACATTGCTAAAGAGTTGACAACACAATGTAGATATTTGTAGTGCTATCACAGAAACACACACACACACACACACACACACACACACACACACACACACACACACACACACACAAACACAAACAAACACACACACGTTCATTGGTAGAAAGCGTTAAATTGTATTTTCCCCAACATTATTTTAAAGTAACGATAACATTTGGAACGTCCGAAAATTACATTAAAATATATATATATATATATATATATATATATATATATATATATATATATATATATATATGACGAACGTTTAAGACAGAATGAGCCCTATAAAAGCATATTATGATGGGTTGAACAAATAGACGTTCCTAGAAAAAATGAGTTAGTGTTACTTAGACGGGTGAAAAGAGACACCTCTAGCGATTATAACAGATCGAGAGGCCCTCTTCACTGTGCCTCCAAAATGATTTAGAGAAAGAAAAAACTATAATATTTTCTTATTGGCTCAGCGGGAATGGTGCCGTGCTCCTCTCGCTTGCCAGGTAAGAATGGTAAATTCATTGCCAACCATAGGCTTTCTTTCACTCTATTTAGCAGGTAAAATGAGCCACGAATAGTTTCAATTGTAACGTTAATTAAACCCATTTAAACCATAGTTGATATTTAATTAATTAGTTTTTGCATTTGAAAGGCAGAATGCTGTTGTGATATTCAATAGAACCTTCACTCGTATTTCGACAATGTAGGAAACCTAACAATAATTTAATTTTCAATTCTTTAAATTAATCAGGGTTTTTAATTTCTCTCTGTCTGTCTGTCTGTCTCTCTCTCTCTCTCTCTCTCTCTCTCTCTCTCTCTCTCTCTCTCTCTCTCTCTCTCTCTCTCTCTCTCTCTCTCTCTCTCTCTCTCTCTCTCTCTCTCTCTCTCTCTCTCTCTCTCTCTCTCTCTCTCTCTCTCTCTCTCTCTCTCATACACTCGCTCGCGCAATGTAAGAATAATTATTCCAATTTAATACAAAAATTATTAGTTTTCTCAATGCACACTCCTAAGTGGATTATTCCAAGTATTGTAAGTGTATTGGAGTGGAATTAAAGTTAGTACCAAGTTGATGTCTCGCCTTAACTTTATCCCACCCTCCACCCAACCCCTCTCCTCCCCTCGTCTGTAGATAATTACATGAATTCATGTAATGGTAATTTTCTCTCAGTCGACTGATCTTGTATTATAGTATCTAATTACAGTAGCTTCGCCTTAGCTGTGCGAGTAGGAGACAGCTCTGAGAATATTCTATCGTGTGTGTAGAGAAGTTTTAAAACATTTTCTTGAAAATACCACAGAATAACATCAAACATTTTTTCTTGTTTATTTACAGTAGTTGAATTTAATAGAATTTAAAATACAAATATAATTGAATATCTGATAAAATTGTGTCTATATAAATGTAAGGAGTCTTATATTTTTTGGAAAGAATACGATTTTGAAGCTTAAAATCATTCTCCAAAATCGATGGAAGATAAATTCCCTTTTGAAGTATTTGTATGACTCTACTATATCAAAACTACTTAAAGATATTAAATTTGTGTTTCCTAAACTGAACATATTGATGGATGCTATTACCCAGCCCTATCATACAATGTAATACAAACATATCTCGTAAATGTAACCCCAAAAGTTGTTTTTAAGGGTTTCGTAGTGAATGTTGAATTATATTGGAAGATTAACCAGTAGGTTATCTGTTTAAAACCGCTGTTACAAATGTTTTCTGAAACTCATAATTCATTGTATTTTTTGAACTTTTAACGTCGGAGAGACTCTAACGGTTTTTCGTAGATGTGTAACAATACAAAGTTTCCACTCGCATCTTCGTGACAGTGCACTGATCGGCCTCGAACATGTATATATGGGGAGAGACCTCCACTCGCCACTCTCATGTCAGCAGTACAGCTCTGCTGAATCTAGAAACTATATAAATATCAGATTTGACGGTTAGGTTAGGGTTAGAAATTTTATCGTTTGACAATAACTTCCCTATTTGTCATTATAGAATGATGAGGTATAGAAAAGCAATATGTCAATATTTTACTTATTTTAGATTGTTATAAGTTAAATAATACAATAGAATTTAAGAAAAAACTGCTTAAAATTGCTACCAATTTGAAATCAATTTTATTTTAAAAATTTTAATATGCCACTCTCTGTGAATCCCCTTTAAGAAAATTTCCTGTTTTTATCTTATTTTGTGTGGCCGCTATCGTGCTTACGTACAGATGACAACGTCGACTTATAAAATTACAGAAACAGTTTATTAATATTGATTATTAATTTCCAAATATATATTTGTGCATAAAAATAACAGAAAACGTATTGGACACTTTAGAACGTTATCAATTGAAACTTTGGACACGTAAAACACAAAACTAACAAATCTAATCATAATTACGAAAAATAATTGCAATTTATCTAAGGTACAGCAATATAATTGTTATAAAAGTGAATTAAGAGATATTAGGCTAAATTTAAGAAAAATAAAAACCACTTGAAAATAACAAGCCCCAGCAATGATGGGTTAAAACAAATTTTGCTCCTACAATAACAAATGTGGTTAAAATATTATTAGCAAAGTACGTATTTTTAAATGTAGTTCCATCAGCTGAGAATAATCTTGGTAAGTATTGAGAAAAATAAAGATACAATTCAGGAACAAGATAAATCAGGATTTTGTCGCATAAAATCAGAAATATAACCTACGAAATACATAGACCAAACGAAAGAAATATCAAGACACAGCCATCCAGATTTTTTTAAAGAAAAATAATATTTAAATTAGAAATCACTGAAGTTTGCAAAATGTAAAAAAAAAACCCATTTCGTTGATGAAATACGTTTCAGTTAATTATTTGTAAGAAAATGTCTTCAAGTCTTATTTTATTTTTTATTTAATTACTTCCTTGTTGTTTAAAGACGAAAACGAAAAATGTTTCGGCCATCATCGTCTTAAAGAAAAAAAGCAAAAAAAGCATAAAATTAAAACCCATAGTTTTCGAAATTATAAAATGGTCTGGGTCGAAAAGAACAAGGGTTGGTCAAAACTAGAAACCAAGGTTTGTATCGATACTAGAACTCTAGGAACCTTAATTGATTACCTAGGGCCAACGAGCTTTTAGTTGATCTGTGAATGTCGACATCAACTTTTTATTTCCATTCCTTGGGCTGATATAAGGAGACTAGATCAATTTGAGACTACTTGAGCACTATTGAAATAATTTTAAAAAAAATTTCAACAGCACAAAATAAACATTACTTATTTTCATTTTTACCATGCCAAAGTAATTAAAGTTATTCGATCCTGATACAGGATTTGATAGGACTAAGAAAAATCTCAAATGGTTTGGGATGTATTTTCTGCTGACCAAATATCTTTAAATCTAAGAATCATGTTGCTAGTATCCAAGTCACTATTGTTTTAACTAGCAATTAAATTACCTTTGAAATTATTAAGAAATTGCTCAGTCTTAAACATGACAAACATCTACAACTAAAAACAGGAGTTTATAAACTGAAATGTGACCAATGTAATAAATTCTATATAGGCCAAACGGGAAGAGCTTTTCGCCAAAGGTTTAAAGAATATCTGCCAAAAAAAGAATATTAACAGCATTAAGTCAAATTTTGCAAGACACCTCATTGACGAAAACCACTCCTATACAGATTTCGAAACCAACTTAGAACCACTACATATATGCAGAAAGGGGAAATATATGGACGCGGTTGAAGAATTTGAGATATATAAATCATTTACATATGACTCATACAACCTACTGAACGACCAACTAAACTTCTCTTCCAACACGATATACGACACGGCAATTAAGATCCAAGATAGTAATCTTAAATAAACATACAATAAATACGAGACGTTAGTTGTCCTAGGACATTGATATGATACGCATCGCAAGTGTCGCGTTATCATAAGCGATGTATAAATTTATAAACATATATATGTAGTGTCCGTGTGATTTTATGTGTTGTTTTAATGTATAACGATCTCAACCGAGTGAAAAAGAAAATATAACTCTGAAGATGGAGCGCAAGCTTCGAAACGCGTAAGGGTATATAAAAACGAAGTCACCTGGCGGAAACCAAAGGTAATTTAATTGTTAGTTATCTTTATATCATTTACTAAAAAATATATTTGGTTTAATTCGAGATGGAAGACATTTGTTTAGAACAAAACAGCTTAATTTTAAATGAACTGCTTGTGAGGAACATTCTAAGTCCTGGAATTGAAAGTTCACTGTGTTGGAAAAGTTTAATTGCAGATTTTTCTTTTTTCTTTCGTTGTGAATAGATGCTGTGATTGAATAGATGTAATTATACTTAACTTTGTAAAACATTGCTTCGTTCAATTTCGTCAAATGAACAAATAAGTACTGCAACTCTCTCTCTCTCTCTCTCTCTCTCTCTCTCTCTCTCTCTCTCTCTCTCTCTCTCTCTCTCTCTCTCTCTCTCTCTCTCTCTCTCTCACACACACACACACACACACACATACTCACTCTCTCACTCTATCCATAGTTACTGCTCATTAAGTATTGTTTATTGTGTGTATATTTTCACAATTATGCTATAAAACACAACAAAATAATAAATAAGGAAAAATTAACCTCATTAAAGTATTATAATTTGTTTTTATGTACGATTTTTTCTCTTTTTGTATAGGGGAGGGGGCAGAATTAGCTCTAAGCTGATTTTGTGGACGGAAATGGGTTTATGTAAAATGAATATATAAATATAATTTAATATTTACTTTATGTCAATTATAGTCTTTGTTTTACTATACTTTAAATATACTTGGCTACATGTTTCACTACCACAGACATCATCATCAGGCCAGATATTTTTGTTTACTTAAAAACTCATTTTTACACAACACTTAAGTTTTAACTCTTTTCTTACCTTTGTTGTACACGACCAATATAAAATTTTGTTTATACAATATTCTAGGAAGTGCCACGTAGACAAGAAGTAGATCATAAATGCCGAAATTTAATTAAGTTATTATTCTATATCTGTACAACTTTTAAATTTAGAATTTTTCACTTGTGTAAAATGACTACATTTAATATATATTCAACGTGATAATTGCTTAAACGTAGAATGTCTGTTAAGTCCTAGTCGCTGCACTTTCATTTATCAACCAATTATTAACCAAGTTTTGTCAGACTTTGCCAGAAAGACAGTGTCCAGACAGTAAACAATACCATATTTCTTAAGACTAATAATGTGATTAGGTAGTTTGAATTATTAAAAAGCTCAATTGAACTTAAAAACTTGCGATATCAGTTCTCTAAAGTTAAATTATAATTAATTGTAGTTTACGAAGGAGTATGCGCCAAAAGTCTTTTTATGATACTAAAGAAGCATTCCATTTTTTGAAGTATTCAAGGTTGCCAACATTGAATATTTTTTTGGACAAATCTGATCATGGATGAAAAACAACACTTGATTAGTAAAATTTTAAAAAATAAGAAAAGTGGAACTTTAAATGTATAAGTTACATATAAAGTTAATTGAATTTAATCGACAATATTTAATATTTTTTAATTAAATATTATTTATATTTATAGTATTAAAATACTTGTTACTAGAACACATGTTACTTATACCTGCATTTTTATTTAAAATAATTTTTATAATGACAAAATGACAACTTCCCTTCAGACTTTTACATTCACGGAATCTTATTTCACAACTAGTCCATGAAGGAAAATATACAGGGAAAACGTAATTACGTTCCCAAAATTATTGATCATATTAAAGAAAAGTTTTTTAAACATGTGTCCAAAAAAGTTTGTTATTCCGTTTATCCGCCATTTTGTTTAAAAAAAATAACTTCAGAAATGGATGAGATATTGAATAGTATATTTTACACGTGTACCTAAAATATAAACGTTATTTTCTATTTTTTCAAAATGGCGGCAGTTTAAAACTTTTAATGTTGATTATCTCGTTAACCTCTTAATTAACTCAAAATATATAACATTTTCACTTTACCTGTGTCAAAACTTGTTTTATTTTATAGTTCAAAGGGTAACCTAGTTATCAATAAAAATTTTAAAAAACCATGATTTTTTGTGTGTGTCTATAACACACAAAACTTTAAGATCTCAGTTATTTCTTATTATAACTTCATTTATTACTTGTGCAAACCAATTCTATTAGTATAAATGTTTATATATTTTATTTCTAATTGAAGAAAATCTAACAATCGATCACAAATTTGAATGAAAACAAAAACTTTAAAACAACATTTTCTGTAGATCAAAGGTTAACCGATGTATCGATAAAAAACTAAAGACTTGGAAATTGTCTACAACACACAGAACTTTACGATATCAGATATTTCTTATTGTTGGTTTTAATAATATTGGATTTTTATTTATTGGCTTTTGTTTTATTTCGTTCTACATTATTTTGAAATTAATCCCGTTTTGACATATTATCACATTACAAATAAATTTTATATACCCTTCGATTTGAAATAAATAAGATATACATGAAGACATTCTATTAGTTTGTATTTTTATGTCATTTATTTCAAATTGTAGCACAATAAAAATTGTTTCTAAATTTATCAATTGTTAAAAAAGTTTATCATTTTAAAGTAAGTTCTCTAAATCTAAGCCTGATTCATCAGCTGATAGAATAACAACCCTTTATAATTGTTGTGATATGTTGTATAAAAATTATTTTACTAATCACTGTGGACAAATTTTATTTAAATTATTTGAGTTCTAGTTAATTTATAAGAGTAATAATAATGTCTGTGTTTCATATAATAGTATTCTTTTTTATTATCGTGTATATTGAACAATAAGTGTAAGAAAGAACTGGTTTAATCAATAACTCCGTTATCTTTTAATCTACATAATGTGTTTTCAATATTTTGTCCATTGTTAAAAGAGGAAACATTTTTGTCTGTTTTATATTTATTGTAAAGTCAAGGGTTCCAAGTTATTTTAATTTCATTATTATTATTTTTTTTTTAATATTAAAAAGTCTGTTTTTTTATCAACTTTTTAAACGTCACATTGAAAATGTGTATACTAAATCTAAACTATATGAACTATTTCCCAAGTAATGTTTTTTTAAAAAAGAAACCCAATGGTGGATAGAAGGGTAACGGAGTTTTCGGACATATTATGTTTATAGTAAATGTTTTATTATTTTTTTTAAGCGTATATGTAATTAATTGTATTATCGTTCTTAAAAATAAACAATAAAAGTATTTTAAAACCTCAATATACGTATTATCACCAATACTGTGGAAATAATGGCAAAGTTTAAACACTTAAATAAATTGAGGGTAGATGTAATGGCGCGTGGATACAAATGCTTTCACAGCTATTATTGATTCAAAGTGTTTGTTTAAAAGCCGGAAATACCAAAGAACGAGATATAGGGATCTAAATTCTTCTGAGTGTTGAGCGAAATTTAAACACGTTTATCCACTACTTCTGATTTAATCAACTTCTTTTATGTAGAGAAAATTTTTTTTTTATATTTATTTGAAAACAATTATTTATTTATAACAATAAAAAAGTGACGTAGGATGGATAAATTGATTTCCAACATTGCAGACCAGCGTGTGTTTAGATTATTGATTGTGTTTGAATAAATTGTCTTTCAAACTATAAAAGTTTGATGAGTAATTCATTTTATTTTCATTTAGTAATCGCGTAATATGTTCTTCGTTAAACACTTTTTAGGGGAGTTAATTTACCTAACTAACGTCATGTTTAGTTGTATACACAAATTATGGCCAGTATCCACTTACACTATTTCAATTATTAATACATAGACCGTAATAGATCTAGTAAATTTATTTGGGTTATTAATTTACGGTCGAAAACAAACAATAATAATATAGTTTATTTCATAAAAAAAATTTTTTAAAATAATCGTATAACCAATTGTTGCCAGTGGTTGTTCTATAAAAAACTCTTCCTTCAGGAATATCATACATAAGCAAGTGGTGTTAAATCAGGGGAATGAGAGAGTTATCGAGTATCCGCTTCAAAGGTTTACTGGGTTTCCAAAGGTTGCACGAATCATCGGATGAGTTTCCCGCGTCATGTGGGATTCCCATCCTGCTGGAAACATTGTGCTCGAAGAGGGTTCTATACTCGGCAGATTCTTCTCAGGTACCTCAGAAAATTCGCGGTAACTTGTTCTCTTTATCGCAACTCATTTAAAGTTACCGGATTCTCTTAGTCATCCTCAACGATAGGACTCAGTTTGCAGATACCGCACTCCATAAAGTCATACGTTTGTTGTAAGTGGTTTCTTAATAATAATTTCCGATCGACTGAAACCAAGAACACGAGTTACTTGTTTCTTTTGATGACGCACGTCTGAAACCAAACATTAGACCAAAATGAAGGCTCGTTAAACACCAAGGCTAATTAATATGGACTCACTGGACATCCTTTTACGCTGTTAGTACGCTGATTGGTTGAAATAGGTTAAAATTTATAAATTAAAAAAAAATATATGTATCTCAACAAACGATTATATATTTCCAAAAATTCAGCATTGAAATTTGTTTTAATCGATTATTTGAGATCAAATTAATTTCATATTTTTATAAATATTTGAGTTTCATAGTTGTATTTTGACACTTTGTTTACTTCAGTAACTATAATGTCATATCAACTTGATTTCAATTTGAACAGAACTGGACAATAAATGCAAAGAATTTTAAATGTTATAAACATTATTTACATTGTTTCTATACATATATTGACCCTTTATTAATTTTTACCATCAAAAGGGTTTTAATGTTTGGCATGATGATGTTCATCGATAGACTCCAAATTACAGTAGATAATTAAATTACTTGCAGCCTCTACAAAGCATTGATGTGGCAACGTGAACACAGTAATTTAATTTTATCTGATATTCTCGCAAAGGGTATTTCTTATTGTAAGGTTACGGTATCTGTTTTAATATCATCGTGTGATTCAAAGATTGGGGATATATGTTTATTTTACTCACAAATTAGGTAAAAAAATTGAGTTTTAAAATTTAAAATTATATTTCCTTATTTGGTCCATAAAGGAGGTTATCCCTTGATAATGTGGTTAGCAAAAGTGATTTTTTTTAATATTTAGAATATAGGCTATATATATATATATATACTGGCTATATAAATATATATAGGCTATATAAATATATATACTGGTTTTGACATTCATTAAAAAAAAAAAAAAAAATGTTAACTCTCTCTTAATCTCTTTTTATCTTTTACTCTACAAGTAAATGTACCGGCTGGCCATCTTGGATCCTCTATTGTTTTGAGTGGTAAAATGTTACACGTTATTGAACCGTATTTCAACTCTTTGTAAGTGGTATAATCTGTTGTGAACAGCTGTCTCAATCCCTATTATTCAAAAATATTGATTTAAAATGTTTGAAAATTAAATTTGAAACATTTCATTTTTTTAAATTATTGCTATTGATGTTGATAACATTTTAAAAATCCAAAATAATCAAGGTGTATTTATAGCTTTTATAATTAAAAACAAGTCTCATATTTGAGATAAACATCTAAGTCTAATGGAATGGAAAATATTAAAAATGTAGAAGAACCTTTGGTAATATTTTAAATATATATTCACAAATTTCACACACAAAAGACTTTCATAAAAGAAATTTTATAAATTGTACCACTGAAATTACATTTGAAAAAAAATGTTCAGTCACATATTAATATTGCTCCCTTAAATATTGACTAAAATACAATGTGACGGTCGAACATTGTAAACATCATTGAAATGTACTACCAAATATCGAGTTCTAAAACGTACTTCATTAGGAGCCAAAATGATATGACGATAGTTGTACAAAACAAGTAGCACGGGGTATTTTAAACCTACATTATATATATGCATACATATACAGATAATCCATGCATTTACTGTACGCACTTCCAACGTTTATGTTAAAGAGTCTTAGGGTTGCCTTCTTAAATATACTGTGTTTTTAAAAGTAAGTTAAAAATAATAATATTTTAAATTCAAGTACATACATACCTTTAGAACGGAACAAAATTTAATAATAACTAAAAATTTCATTTTAAGGGTTATTAAGACAGATGTTCAAAGTGGCTGCCATTCTCTCCCTGGATAAACTGTAGACTTTATCGCTGTTTTTCCGTATACAGCGGGAAAAAAAACTTCTTTTTTTCATTTAAAACGTCAGAAATAAAAATTTCATCTCTTGCGATTGAAAGTCTTCCTGGACTCTTGATGTCTCCAACGGACCTGGTGGTTTCAAACTTACTAACAACCTTCTTACACACGACTACACTGCACTGTCCCTCAAACCTTTTTAAGCAGACGCTCAGTTCACATTCATAATAACACTGAATCAATGCGATGCGTGTTTGTAAAGTTGAAGCCTAGTTGGAATAAAAAACAAACAATTTAATAATTATAAACTACTATGAGTTTTCCACCTACAAGAAATTTCTGTTTGAAATTAGTCAACAATGAGAAAACTCGTTGCTATGGCAATAATAAATATCAATGGAAATAACAGCTGATATTTTATTAAATGCCAATAATACCTGTATAAGATAAAGAGTTTTTTGGGGGGTTTGGGCAACAAATAACGAAACCGCAACCATTTAAAGTTTTAACTTACTCTTGAAAGACTCGTAGATTACCTTTAATTTTCGTAAAGAAATATAAAGTTACATTTATAGCCTTCAACGTTTTATTGTTCGCATGCTATATACATTGTCTTTAAACGACTTAAGGTTATCTTTATTGGAGTTTTTTTATTGACATTTAACAATGGAGAAATTAAATTAAAATAAACACAAATAGAACCTGACTCGGTTGAAATATATACACATTCACATAACTTAATATTTAGAGAAAAAAAAATTAAACATTGTAGTAGCTTACCGTTTATCGTTTATATTTATTTAAATTTATCTTATTTTCTCAAACTCTGTTAACGAATATTTATTATAAATAAAGTACTTCATATACAATAATTACAACAACAATTCCAGTCCTTATCACTATCCGCGAAAGTTCAACTTTATATTAAACATTCTGAAATCATTGCTTCAGAGATACTTTAACAAAAGACACCCAAGTCTATCCTCCGGGAAACAAAAGAGTTCAGAAAACAATAGGGATGCGATTGTTTGAGGCGGGAGATGGGGGGGGGGTTGATCTCAAGAGCTGAAGTATCGTTCAAGATTGTGAATGAAACCTTTCACGGAAACAATTCTTGAGTAAGGCATTTACATTCTGTTTTGAAATAGATTTATGTTGTGTTACGTAAGGTTACATATTCTTCTTTTTAATGTTTGTTGCTGAAGTAAATTATTACAAGTTATGTTTTATTGGTGCTTCATTGTGTTTAATTATTTTGTAAGGATCAGATTTTACACGATTGTCACGTGCTCTAATACGGAAATCCCGCGAAACTTTAGACGAATCTATAATTTTTTTTCGTTTATTCTTGGGTTACATCCCTCTCTTTCATCTTTCGTATTAGCTCTATTGCTCTCTTCTGACCCTGATGTTATTAGTGTATATACGAGAGCTTGATTCTATAGACTTGTTTTACTTCTTCTTTATTATATGGCTACTATAATCTAGAGGTTTTTTTGCTTTTAAAAAACAAAGGAAAACGTCTAAACAAATATTGAATTGAATGAGAAAATAGACAAAAGGACTGTTTTTTTAAAAAAGTTACAATTCAAATATTAATAATAGTTATTTTTTGTATCTGTCATTATTTAATTACAGTAATGAAAGAAAATTCCCCAAAACCAAACTAAAACATTATCGTTGTTAGTAGTTTATTTTGGTTTTGCAGAATTTTTTTTTTTCCGTTGTTTATTCACCACAGTGTTCTAGTGATTCGTATGATCTAAATCAGTGGTCACCAATTAAGTTTTATGAAGGTCCGTTTCAAAGTGTTGCCGAGCTTCCGCGGTCCATTCAGGGGAAACCACCCGAAATTTTTTTGAAAAATTAACAGTTTAACTACATTAATTTTAATCATTATTCAAATATTTGGGGTAGTTATTACTCCATATCTATTTCGATATAATGTTCTTCAAATATATTGAAGTTTGATATTATGCCATTGATCGATTAAAATAAAGGCCATTATTTAAATCGGATTTGCCAATAAAAATTACTTTATTAAGTATGTTTACTTATAAAATTGTCAAAACCTATTCTCGAATTTAGTCCTGACTATATTTCCTTTGCTATTGAAATACCAAGATAAATTAAATTAAACGTTTTACTAGGCAAAAATAATTGGGTAACCGGTAAAATAATGCAACAATATTAAATCAATAGCCTACTTTTTATTGAGAGTTGTATAATAAGAAATAAGGTACATATAAGTAACTGTAATAAAAAATCAAACTAATTTAAAAAGTTAAAAAATCAGAGGAAAAATGACAGGTTAAAAAAATTACCATATGTAAAATAAAAAGAAAAAATCACACATAAGTAGTTGATATTACAAATAAACTGATTCAAAAGTTTACGATCTGATCAGTGAGAAAAATGACAAGTTTTATTTTTAACAATCATCTTAAAACTTGGAGTTTAGTTTGTGCAGCTGATTATCATTAATGTGTCGAGATAGTCATCTGTGAGACGGGATCTATAACGATTTTTAATAAAATTCATTCTTGGGAAAGCTGCTTCGCACACATATGTTGATCCAAACATAGTACACAGTTTGATGGCCAGAGTTTTCAATTCTGGATACTTTTTGTCACTGATATATTTGATCCAAAATTGTTCGCATTCAAGAGTGTTTGGAACTTTAGAAAAAAATGTCTTTTAGAACAAAATCTTCCTGGTACTCGATAAGTTCCATCTGCAGGCAGCTTTGTTACTCTTGAAAATATCTGACGCTTCACTGGTCCACACACCATTAGGTTTAAGTGAAAAACTGTTGTTTAACAGTTGCACAACATTTTCAATTTGGTTGAAATCTGTAAATCTTCTTTGAAATTATAATTTAGGTTTATTCATGAAATCAGTGAACTCGGTGATGTCAATGTCCTCATTGTTCTCACAAACAGATTTAAGGAGTGGAAAGTGCAGCAGTGCTCTACTGATATCTTCAGTGAAAGGTCGATCTTTTTAGAAAAACCTCTTATTTCAGAGAAAAGTTCACACACAAGTTTCCCTTTCCCTTGCAGCTTGAGATTTAAGAAATTCATATGCCGAAATATGTCTGTTAAAAAAGCTATGGAAGCCACGTTTTCTTTAGTGTCTAGGAAGCCTAAATGCTCCTTTGCTACTTCTTGATCACTACTTGAAAGAAATTCTTTAATGTCCTCCAATACTGCAAAAAATCGTTCTAACACCATGCCTTTGCTTAGCCATCTGACGTTGTTGTGGAGAAGCAAATCGTCAAACTGAGCATTGGTTTCTTCAAGAAATGATTTGAACTGGTGATGTTTGAGAGATGATTTCGCACGTAAAAAGTTGATTATTTTGATAACAGCTTGCATTATACTCTGCAGATTTGGATTCAGAGTGAAACATAAGACACTTTGGTGAATGATGCAATGGTATAAAATTAAATTTACATTGCATTTAGGGTCACTGCTAAGTCTCTGAACTAAGCCTTTTCTGCATCCTATCATTGCTGCTGCGCCGTCTGTGGTTACCGATGTCACTTTTTTCATATCTAATTTGGTTACACTGCTGGTGTTTATTTATTGTTTCGGTTGTTTAATAATTTGATTTCATTATAGTTTAGAGGGTTTCTTATGGGTTTTTTGTTTTAGGATTTATTTTATTTTTTTCGTTGATCGGTATGTCATCGCGGACCGCACAAAAGTAGCCGGCGGTCCGGATCCGGACCGCGGTCCGCTATTTGGTGACCACTGATCTAAATGGCTTTCCGGTGAACGTAACCAAAATTTTCGGAAGTATAATTTAAAAATAAGTCTCTTCAAATTAGATATAAATATTTGATTGTTAGAAAAAAAAAAATGTCTTGCCAACTTTTATGTGAAGTATGAGCATTAGGTTAAATAACACTTGTACACAGAGTGTCCTTGAATTTGCTATGAAAAAATATTTAACGTTAGAAATAAAATTTTCTACAGTAAGTTAAAAGAGTGTGTATTGTACCATTGAAGATGATAGTATTGCTATTAAAAGGAAAATAAGGAAGAATAAACATATCTATATAGTATTTGCGTTGTTAGTGTTTTATTAGGGGTTTGTTGATTTTTTTTTTCAATTGTATATTCACCAATGTTCTCTAGTGATTCATATAATTGCAGT
>CAUPSG010000857.1:0-24639 GCA_963513935.1 Aphrophora alni
ATGTAACGGTTACGAGAGACAGAAACTTGTGGGCATGTAAGAGACAAGCTTTTCTGGGGATATGATTATTTTGTTAGAGAGAAGCTTTGCGAGGATGTGAGAGAGTGATTTACGGGGATGTATTATTTGTCCCACGTTTACATTTTATTGCATGTCATTATGTTTATATTTTTGTTGTTATTCGTTAAGTGATTGATTAAATTAAATTATGTTTCATATTTGTTAAATAGATTGTAATTTATAAAGTAAATTGTAGTAAATGAAAATAACAGTATACTAACAAATTTACAAACTTTTTGATAAGTCAAGTTTTAAATTATTACTTCGGAAACAAAACTAATAATGTATAACAAAAACGCCTGGTTGATACAAGGAAGCTTCAAAGGAATGTTAAATGGAAATAATCCTGAAAAACTCACTAACAATGTTTGTGTGAATTCTTTGTAATTATTGTGTTTCGTTTTACCACCACCATTTTAGAGCATTTTAAAATTATGAATCAAGACACCGCGATACTCGAACATACAATTTTATTTATTTCATTTTATAATTATCGGTATGAACATTTAAATTAGATTTGTTACTTCCCACTCTCATCCAGGAACATTATATTATTCAAACTACAACCAAAAAAAGTTATATTTTCAACGGGACACATGCAAATTAAATAAACATATTCTTCTCAAAATGTAACTGAGGTAAAATACATTTTGTCTATGAATTAATACCTTGTAACTTTTATTATTAGTAGGCTACTGCTCAAGTTTTACACAGAAAAATATAACATAGAAATAAAAATAATTATAAGTTAGAATTAAAACAGAAATTCCTATACAAATACTGTAATTTGAATCAGATCTCGAGACGCGAAAACGGTAGCGTAATATTTTTATGGTTTCCCATTAAAAACATAGTAAACATTTTTTTTAAATGGGTCATAAAAACGTTAAGTCGTTCTTTACTTTTATTTTTGCTGCCATTTTTAATTCTTTGAAGATATGACTAACCAAAAGGTTAAAAAAAATCAAATGTTCAGCATTAAGAAACTTACGATTAACCCTATTCGTCTATTCTGGTAGGTTACAGATGGACCTACAACTTAGTTGCGTAGGTTCAAACCTAGTTACTAAAGTTTTTTTTTTACTGCGTGTAACTATCTCTTCTGACTTTATTAGTCTAATTGGAATACAGTAAAGAAGTTAACAAAAATAATAATAATACATTCGTACAAACTGATAATAAAATCAACTCTTTTAAGTATAGGCCTACTTATTAGGAACGTAAAAAATAACTACAACTGGCTTTATAATTCGTTAACAGCTCTAAATACAATTAATTTGTATAAAAAATCAAAGTGCTGTTAACTTTACCACACAATTTCTGTCATGTTTATTACCCCCCATTAACAAACAAAAGGTTGGGACTAAGGGCTTGGTCGGCTACTGGTAGGTCGTAAATGCACAAGGGATGCTAGGTTTGATTTGTCAATACACTTAAGAAATAAGAAAAAACTTAAACATTAGGCGTACTACGACTATTGTTATGTATACATTTTTGACAAAATTTAATTTAATATCGTTACCAAAAACCAACTCGATTGTTACTGCACACAAACAGGCTGCGCCTATATTGTATGATTTTTTTACCAAATTATGTCGTGTTTGGTATCTTTCTTCTAATTTTTTCATTTACTGTACTTTTCAAATATTCGATGGAAATTTCCAAATTACGATCATGAAAAGAATGTTAATTTCCTATAGTGGAGATGCATAAATGAGACACAATATTGAATTAACTGAAGGCGGAAGCGAGGACTGGGGTTTAAACAGGTTCAAGTGGGTGTGTGTTACCTGAATAAATTACAATAGCTTGGACTTAGAACTCAAAAATATGTCTACAGAGAAAGTTATTTATTACACGGCGGGTTGTTTGTAAGTAAAATAATTGTAAACAAGTAGAACTTTATGGTTTAGACAACTTACAGATGGTCCTTTTCATGGGTCCAAAGTCCACTGACACTTTTCTTACTGACGGAAGTGATTTTTACTTTTCTAAAATTATCTGCCATAGTAATATTATATAGTTTACTATAGTAAAATTCAAGTCAGCTTGAGGCGGAAACCCAGTCGACCGCACTAATCGCCTACCCTTGGTGTCTATTGTGCGACTCGGCCGCGTTAAGTAGCCACTGGCTAGGGTCAGTGAATCATAACTAATGACTCCAGTAACGATATGCAACTTTTCCTCCTTCCTTAAATTCCGAAAAACAAATGATAACACGTGTTACATTGCAATTTTCTGATTATTTAGATACCAAATTTCAAAGGAATCGGTCATCTGTGACAAACACAGAGTGATTAGTGAAGTTATAAATGGTTTACTGTATTAATAAAACTTCCGTATATCAGACGAAACATTTTTATTTCAGAAAATATGTACAATTTATAAACACTAAAATAAAATAAATAAATATAATTAAATAATTAACCAAATTAAATCATTTAATTAAAATTAATATTGTTCCCCATGAAGGCAAAGGAATCAAGCTTAGTATAAACAAGTAAAATAAATTGTACGTATGCCTAAACTTAAAAACTAATAATAATACTGTACAGCATTTCCTTACAGAGGAAGAGCCAAATCATCAGCTAAATAACATAATTCTCTTGCTTTACTGTGTTATAACATTAGTCCTCAAATGTTTGGCAAGACAAAGTTACACAAATATTAAACTGTATTATTGAAGAAAAAATAACATTATTTACTAAATTATATTAATTGTTATTAAATTAATTAAAATTACTATTAATGCCCATAAAGGTAAAGGAAATCACACTTAATATAAACAAATAAAACACTCGTACTATGCCTATACTATAAATAAAGTACACGTACGTATAACTAACAATAATACAGTATTTCCTTAGAGAGGAATAGCCAAATCATCAGATGAATCATCACTTACTTCAATCTGGTCACTGTGGGAGTCTTCATCTTCTGTGTCGTCGTCGTTCCCAGCATCCAACACTATGATCCTGTCGTGCAAATCATCGCTGATGGCATCCACCTCCCACATCATGTCCTCAACTTTCTTCACGTGAGTGACGCACTTACTCCAATCCTCCGAAGAAATATTGTTCAATGCATTGTGTAACAGAACTTCTACGGTATTCAGAGAATAATCAGCATTCTTCTTCGCAACTTCATTTTTCACTGTGGCCCACACCAGCTCGATGGGGTTCAGGTCACAATGGTAAGGGGGCAACCGCAGCACTGTGTGACCACACTCCTCAGCCATTTTGTCGATTTTATAAACCTTGGCCTGTAATTTCAAGTGAATAGGGATGAGTTCTAGGAGCTCTGCCTTCACGTTCTTCGGATTGAAATTCACGCCGTTGTCTGTGAGCCATTCTTGGATGTGAATCTTCTTCCAACTCATTTTTGGGATTTTATTGACTGTCTGACTGTGGTATGACGCATTATCCATAACAATGACGCTGTCAGGTGGAAGTAAATGCAGAATTCCTGAGAACCACTCTTCAAATGCTGTGGCGTTCATCTCGTCATGATGGTTTGCGTTATCAATTTTCGCAGTTTTTTTTGCTCGAAATACCCATCGTGCGTCTTTAGTTTCTGTGGGATCGGAATGGCCCACATAGTATATATAGCTGGCCCGATCCGGCTTTGCACTGAGAGACAAATCAAACTTAAATGTATATTAACCAAAAAAATATACCAACAAATATATTTTACTATGTATTTCTTATGGGGATTTTTAGTAACAATTTAATAAAACCATGTACAAATTTGTCATTATTTCACAAAAAGTTTAGGTTACTTGTTAAAATCTACTTCAATGTTGTTAAAAGTAGCGAAGAAATTAGTTTTTTCGTTGTAAAGTAATTAAATTTTATTGTATCTTGATGAAATTTTCACCAAATGTGTACAAATATTAATTAATAGATGTGTTAAAATTTATTTAAATCTGTTTATTCGTTTAAATATATATATATATATATATATATATATATATATATATATTATACATCCCTATATCACTATGAGAACCGTACATGGGCAATTTTATATTGAAAGTGGCAGCCGGGTGCTTAGGGCAGCCGTATACGGCTGCCACTTTAAAACCAGTGCTTTTCTTAAAACCTGAAACAATTATGAACAAAATAAAAACATTAATTTCAACTAGAGATAGTAACATGACTTTATCAACCGCCATTTTGTTTTATTTCTTAAAAATAATGTATGAAAATCAAATATTAAATAATGCATCGGCTGCAATAATGATAGCATAATGTAGAAAATCTATACACTAGAAGTTTACACATTAGCCACCGACTGCGCTTCAGTCAGTTTGTGTATATTAAGATATTGTATAGTTTACCCATTAAGATACCAATGTGGCAGCAGTAGATCTGGCAACAATGCAGGACTTCATATTGATAGTTAATATATTATATATATTATGAATAAACGATTCTAGTCTTCATAAAACCAAAAAAAATGCTTTTGAAAAATGATTCTATAACAGTTGATTTCTTTTAAATTCCAATGCTAACATGTAGAGTGCAAGTTGTTATACTTTAAATATTCGTAATTTCGTTATACAGGGTGATCATTTCAAGATGACCAAACATTGGGATCTCGGAAGCTATCAGTTTCTCAAAAAACTTTAAATTCGTAAACTTCCATGAATTTATAAGTAAATTAAAATTAAGGTGTTACCATATTTTTAATCTTCGCCATTTTTCCAGAATGGCCGTCATTTTATTTGTTTTAACACAAACGCCATAATAATTTTTTTTACTATTTATTCACTAATCATATTGAAATTTTTTTTTTAATTTATCAAAATCCGTTTAATCGTTCTTGAGTTATAAACATCAGTATCGGTTTTAGAATACTCGTAATTGTTAACTCTAAGTAAATGGATTTTGTTTTAGGGATTTTTTTTTTTTTTTTTTATGATCACAACTTTTTATTATTTAACCGGTAATAATTTATTACGATCGATTAAAAACTTTCAAATAATGTTCGTATTATCATTTGTAACAATCCTATGAAGTATCAATTTGATAACGTTAAAATTGATTTCTCTTCCAAAAAAAGCTCTGACCAAAAGTATAGACAAAATCGCTCTATATTTGACACGGGTCTTTTATTACGTCCAATATCAGTTTAAAACTTTTACAATTATTTATTCTAATAATCATTTTTAATAGAATATTTTATTATTCTTCGAAATCTGTTGTGCCGTTCTTGAGTTATAAACACCAGAACCGGTTTTAGAAACGCGTAATCATGAACTAAAAGAAAATTTTTTTTTAGCGCTTCTGAATGCACATAATTCACGGTCGACCGGTCTGAGCTATCAGAACAGAACGAAAATCATTTGATTCATAATGAATGTCAGAACATACCCTGACATTTTGATACAAATATGTCGAAAACTGTGTCACCTATAGACTATAAAACTATAAACTATAAAAGTTACAAACAAATAGTTTATCATTTTTTGTTTTATCGTGTTATATGGATAGAACTATACCTTGGAAGTTCTATGATTAGAAATATTTAAATAATATATGTTTTGAAATAATTAAAGGTATGAATTAACAAATACAGGATCAAAAAATATATAAAACAATAGTCAAACTTTATACTATTTATGCTAAAGACCGTAGGTACATTTTAAATAAATTGAAACATCATTTTTTTTTAAATATAAACCACAATATTTTATTGAAACTTGCCGACCATGGTTTCGCTAGTTACAGCATTGTCAAGGTAGTTACAGCATTCCACAAAATGGCGCGGAAGGTAGGTTATGTTGGTCAAATTAGTTATAAATTAAACAAACTATTGGAAAAGAAGAAAAGTTGAAAACCAGCATTTTATGTAGATAATAATTTGGGTAAATTGTTAATAATAGTAAAGATAAAATACCAAAAAATGAGTAAATGTTGGGTCTATCAATTATTTTGTAAAATTTGTAACGTTACATATGTAGGGCAAACGGGTAGAAATTTTAAAACTAGATTAAGTGAGTATGATAGAAGATTGAGGTTAGGACATGAGGACTATAGTTTTGCTAATTACGCTTAATAACACATAATGTTTCGGAATTTCATGCTAATATAAATTTTGATACCTTACACACAGCTAATAAATCTATAAAATTAAACCTTCTGGAAAATTTAGAAATTAATAGATTCGTTAAGAATAAAAATTTGTTAGTTTTAAATTGAACAATTAATTCTCCACTCTTAAAACCATTAACCACGATAAGTCATTGTATCTCCTCCCCTACTCTCCTTTTCTCATTTAGGTTACAAGTGAAATACCCAGCTATTGTTGTATATGTACTGAACCTTTTTGTTCTTCATTCTTGTAAAATACCTTGACAATGCTGTTACTAGCGAAAACATTGTCGGCAAGAATCAATAAAATATTGTGGTTTATACTAAAAAAAATTGTTGTTTTAATTTAGTCAAACTTTATGTAAAAAAATGAGGTATTATAATAAACAAATTTAATGTTTGGACCAGAAGATTGGAGAGAGAAATTATAATTGATTTGAAGGCTAGTAAAAAAACTTAGACCTACTCTTGTAAATTTCAAAATGAAAGAATGGAATTAAATAAATTAATCTGTTATTAATAAATAATTAAGTAGAAATATAATTATTAAATTTTATATGTAAATTTTATACGAAGAAACAGACCAGAAATAAATTGTAAAATTATTTAAATAAATGTAAGTAAAGAATTAATAATTATTTAAGTAAAATATCAATAAATAAATATAAAGATTAAAGAACAATTTAGTATATTTATTTGAATTAGAATGGATCAAAAAGAATTTAAATAATTAAAAAATGTGAAAATATTTTAGGGAGTACTGATTACTGTTGTACTAATAGAACAGCCTTGAGAATAAGATTGTAGGTATGTGACAAAGGAATGTAGGAGGTGAATCAGGTGTTAATAGTGGTTAGTTAGTTTCAGACAAATCACAAGAAATATGAAAATTGTATCACTCTAAGAGAGAACAAAAAACAATTAAGAAACACAATATGTAGATCTCTCTAGCTATAAAAATCTAGTTTGAAATTTCCTGTTCATGAAATGGCCGATTTGTCCAAATAACTCACAAACCAATTTTTTTGCAAAAATGGTAACTAATGAGTTTTGTTTGAGTTCTTTGAGGCTACACTTAGGTAAAATATGAACAAAATCGTTAATGCCGGTTTTTAGAAAATCGTATTTTTGAATGATAAATTTATATATCGCAAAAAAATAAATAAATATATTTCTGACTAAAGTACCAAAGTATGTATAAACTAATTTGATTAGAATCAGTCTACCTGTTTGGGCTATAGAGTGAACAGACACATATCATTCCATTCCAAACATATTGAATTCTATTAGAAATTGGTCAAAGTGTTTGCGCATAGTTCTAATGTTCTGATGTAAAACGTATCTATACCTATCTTTTGCATCTTTACAAAATGAATCAAATTAATTATATCTTTACTTTTGTCCATACTTATCTAAATATTTGCATTACAACAAAAGTAATATATTGTGTTAACTTAATGCTCGCTATTTAAATCGTTCTTTACCTAAGAAATAATTAAAGAAAATATACCACTCCATGCTATTTTAAATATTGAATTTTACAAATAAATGCAAATAATTGGAAATGAAATAAATAACGAATGAAACACATGGTTACAAAACAATATCAATAATAACAAACAATTTTATGATCAAAAGTCGTAATACAGAACCAACAATAACTGGACTACACAATCTCACAATCGGGTTTAAATAATTTTTCTTAATTATAATATGAGTGGTAAAAATACAATATAATATTATTTAGTATACAAGGAAAAGGCTTACATTAATTAAATATTATTTATTACAGAAAAAAAAAAAGTTCATTTTTTAAAAAAATGTTTAGAACGATAGTGTAAAAATTAGCTTAGTTAGTTCCTGGTATAATTGGAAGCTATATTATGTGTTTGAAGTAGTAGACGAAATTATATTTCATCAAATTATGAAGTAGTAATATCATATTATAGTAGACGAAATTAATTACAATATAAAGTAAATACTGTATTTGTTGTTAACTGTTAGTATGAAACATGTTATATTACAAATACAGTAACTAAACCTATTAAGTAAGAGTAATCATAAAAATTACACGTAATACAATTTTTTTTCTGATAAGATACGTCTGCAACGGTTTTGTCTTTAAAAATCTTGATTTTTTAAAAGTTGGGTCACCATCTAGTGTTTAATAAATTTTAATCTACTGGAGACCATTTTGAATAATTCGTTTTCAGAAGTACTCCATCATATTAAAATTATTTACAATTAATTTTAGTATGAAATGTAGGTATAACTTATTAAATAGCTTATCGAATTTAACTGCAAAATTACAAAGTAATTTATTATACAAAGTTAATAAGTAAATTATTATAATATGATTATTATAATACAATATTATAGAAATTATAGAAATAGGAAAATAATAAATGTTACACAAAGTTACAATATAAAATAAACATAAACATTGGGAAATGAATCAGTAAAAATACATATATGTATTTTTTTTAATGTGAGATAGTATATTATAACCTATTTTGAGGTTATAATAAAAATAAAACAACAACTAGACTTATCTATTATGTAAGGGAAATTACACACCATTTTAAATTAAAAAATTTAAATTGATTTAAAAAAATGAACATTACATTTTTAATCAAATCAAACTGAGAAAACTATATAAAGTGATACCTTTTATTTAAATCTAATACATGTATATAGATAAAAACGAAAAATTAAAACAATAAATTGTTCTAATTACGTTATAAAATCCTCAAATAAATTATTTTAAATATTTTCTTTTCCGCTTGAATTGTTGCAACTATCATGAGTACAATTTTCCGCCTGTCCCAGCTTCGTCACTCTGTCATTTGTTGACACGTTTCGGATAACCTCCATTTCAAAACAACTATTTGTACTGATCATCCTACTATGGGAATCGTTATTTTAAATTTAACGTCGATTTAATATAACGATTCCCAGAGTAGGATGATCAGTACAAATAGTTGTTTTGACAATGTAGGTTATCCGAAACGCGTCAACAAATGAGAGAGTGACGAAGCTGGGACAGGCTGAACATTGTACTTGCGATAGTCTTACAAATAAACCGAATAGCGTATAGTTAAAGGTCTCATAAGAGTCATGAAAATATACACAATTTGTTTATTTACAAAAAGCTTTTTTTGTATAGAAGTTTTTGAACTAAAACTTTTATTTCAGGCCAAGTTTTGTTTTTGAAAACTGTTTGATATTGGGACATTAACATCTCACATTCGTGTTTTCTTGGTGGCTTGCACTTGGCAATGTGAGTCTTAAAAAAAATTGAATACAATATTTTTCTCTTGATCGGTCCATTTTGTAATCTCTCTTTTTATAGATTTCTTAGAGGCTACTATGTTTCTTTTAGTTTGCAGAAATGAACTGGAAGAAGACTCACTTACTCCGATTAGGTCTTTTAAAGGTAACAAGTCTCCGTTTTCTTCTTCTTCTGAACTTTTACTTCCTTTATCAACTTCATTGAAGTTGGTAGATTGTAATATATCTTCGTCAAGATTTACCTCTATCTCATCTAGCGATTTACCTTTATTTTTAGCTCCTTCGCTACTCTCAATTGACAACAATAACTTTGCAATTTTTGCTGTTTGGAAAACGTCATCTGGGAACCTATATTCACTACGATGGACTGAAGACGTATGCCCCATAAACGAAGCGAGCTGTTCAATATCCTGGTCATTTAATTGGAACAATTGAGATATTATTGCTTAATATTTCCTGAGGGTTCTTGATGTGACTGCATCAGGATTTTTCAAACCTGCTATTTTGGAGTGTTTCTGCAACACTTTATAACCAGTGATCGGATTAGTAGTATTTACATTTGCAAAGAGGAATATGTTCTCTGATGGAATAAAATTGCTTCTTAATTTAATCAGCAAATCTTTTGCACGTCAAAACTGAACAACACAGGTGTCACTTTTCGTTTTCCCTGATTGACCACCCGTTTAAATTTTCTTATAAGAATCATTTCAATAGGTCTCACTACTTGTTCGAACTCCTCATAATTATGGTTATTTGAATATTTTCATATAGATCTAGTGGAAGTCTCTGAAGCTCACCTACTCGTTTTCTGCACAAAAGGAGTACTCTACAGTATGTAGTCTCAACCAACTGACGGTAGGCACGCAGATCACACAGTATTTGTGGTACCGTAAAGGTAGTTCCCCTTTTTTCGTAGTAAATCAATTAAATGTTTTCTCTCCTTAGATTTAATTGGTTTTGAATTTATTCGTTCAACTTCAATTTCGAATCGATGGTTTCTTAAAAGGTGTCTAGCAAATGTAGTAACTAGTGTCTCACAATAAAAACAAAAGTCTTTTCTTCTAACGCGCTTAGGTTTATTATTATCCTGAAATAAAAATGTGTTATTTTCAGAATTATTACCCGAATACGGTTTGTTTTGGAGATCCCAACTTTCAGTTAACAAACTTCTTTGGGGTGAATTTGTTTTATCAATAATATTTTCTTCATATCTGGCTCCAACTTCAATACTATTACGGATTAATCGTTCTTCAGAAAATACCTTCAGATCGAATGAACACGAGAAGTCTTCTATTATGTTATTTTGTGAAGATGTCTGGGCTTAAAAATCTGTATTACTACCACTACTACTATCAGGGACATATTCTGGGTCAATATCCGAATCATAATAATCAATGGAAGGCGATGGGTTTTGACAGTTCACAAGACTGGTTCGAGTCAAATTTTCATCATATAAATAGCTGCCCTGTAAATAATTAAAATGTTTTGTATGTCCTTTGATTGGTATCTGTCCTCCTTGAGTATTTTCTTCAGGAACAGAACTTTCAAAATTAAATGTCTCGTCTTTTTGTTGAACTGGCTCATTTGAATTTGAAACCAAACCAGGAAATGAAATCGAGTTGCTTGATGATTCTCCATCAGAGCTATCACTGTACGGCACAAGTGGCTGAAAAATTGGCGTTATGCTCTCAGTTTCTTGAAATAAAAACATTTTCCATCCTAAAAAGCAAAACATTGTAGATTTGTATTATTGTTATTATAACATAGATCTATTAATATCTAAACATTTTAAATTATTTAGACATAGGCATTTATTTTCAATATAAAAGATTTAAACATTCTTTTCGGGATCAAAACTATGGCCTAAATGCAAAAAATTGTTAACAAAGTTAGAGTTTTTATAACAATACTTCCAACTATGTATGTATTTCTGGACATAATGTAGTTAGTAGTTATTTCTTGGATGTTACTTTAAACTTCCATTATTTGTTTCATTATTTTAAAATAATTTTTTAAAGTCTGTTAGATTGTTATAAAACATTGTAAACAACTAACTTTAAAATAAAATATATTAAACTAGCGGAGCCATGCGACCTTTCATAGTTCATGGGAAAAATAAACTATTAACTAATGATTGACTCAATTCTAACATTGTACGTACATTCTAACATATTAATTACATCCTGATATTTCTTGAATCACCATGCATAAACATATTTATTAGGTATTACAGAAGAATATTATCATATAAATCTACTTAAACATTATCCATAATAAACATTTATAACAATAGAGAGTTTTTAGGTAACTAGTAGGCCTACAGCAAAAGAGGTTTAACCGCAAAGACACTTCTCTTGCAAAATAGGTTTGACGTTTCAATGTGTACCCACATTCCTGTCAGAGATAAACTATAGAGATAGTTTAATAGAAACAAGATAATAGACTCGTTGAAAGGGACAAATTACCCTTTTGAAATACACAACTGCCTTATACAATATTTAAAACTTATATAAAAATAATCCCACATAAATTAATAATAATTTTTCAGTCTTGTTAAACAATGGGGTCCGGGCAAGCTAAGCCGATTAGTGCCAGGTGACCGAATCTCTACCTAACTACGACCATTCCAGAACTATAGTGGTGGTCGGACTATATTCTTAGAAGACATATATTTTACCCTTTTATGTCAAAACTTAACAAATCTCTCTGCAAGATACTGTTGCATTGAAACTATCTGGTATTCCCCACAGTTTAAAGACAATAGGCCTATAAGAAATTTTCTAGGTTAGTGATAAACGATCAGGTAGATTTGTTTTAAAACATTGTAAACCACTAAATATAACGGGAACTACCAAAAAGCCACGAATTTTTGGGCCGCTCTGACCCTACCGAATAGCCACGATCATTAGAGGGGATTAAGAAGGGTTCGTTTGCCAGCGCTGAAATGTCCGAAAAGCCACGACGGCTCAGCCAGGTAGCCGGCACCACCTCTGGGAAAAAGGGAATTGATAATTACCTATGACATAAACCATTTACTACTACACTTAGTAGTTTGTAAAATAAAAGTTTATTTTTTATGATACAAGCATACTACAGGCACTACAAGCATACTTCGTACTAAAGGTTCGCCAGTCCCAGACATTTTAAAAAAAAAATTACCCTATTTTCGACTTTTACGTACTTCGAAATATCCAAAAACTACGATAATTTGAAAACTGTGATCTTCAAAAATCAATTTTGAAACCTTATTTTACAGGAAAAATGATGAATAAATCATATATCCGTGTCGGGATAGAGAAAGCTACAACAACGGCACTACAAGCATACTTCCTACTAAAGGTTCGATCGTGGCTTTTTGGACATTTCGTTCCTTGCGAGATGACCCTTCTTAATCCTCACTAATGATCGTGGCTATTTGGTAATTTCAGATGGACCGAAAAATTCGTGGCTTTTTGGTAACAGCCAATATAACATATATTAAACTGGTGGAACCATGCGACCTTTCACAGTTCATGGGAAAAATAAACAAATAGGCCTAATAAACAACAGTCCCGTATTTAAAACTATAACCTTAAACTATTAACTAATGATCGACTCAATTCTAACATTGTACGTACTTCTAACATATTAATTACATGCTGATATTTCATGGAAAAAAATGAGTAAATTTCCATATTCTTATTCGAGTTAAAATAAATAATAAAAATTTAACGTTCACATATTTAATTATTAAAAAAAAAAAAAAAAATATGACGTCCAAATAAATCACTTTTTATATTTGTTTTAATAATTAATGTCATAGATCGCAAATTCAGTTTTCTTTCCTTTGAAACTAATTATCCTAAAATTAAAATTCATAAAATGAAATTTTATAATAATATATATATGCCAATATTAAGAAATATTCGAATTATAAGCGAAAACCTACTCTGAAGAACAATTTACAATAAAGCGTAAATGATTTTTTGACCAAAAAACATACTTAAAACGATTAGATATAATTGACATTATAACAGTCTATTATCGAACATACAAAGAACATTTTGTGAAAGATTTATTGAAAAATATTTATAAATACGCTTTTCGTGATCGTTTTTATAAAATGTGTAAGGCCAAATGAACCGTTGGAAGGAAATTAGAAATAACCTGTAGTTTTTTCATACACAAAATTATTGAAACTAGTTTTATCATGATGAAATTTACACAGAACATTTATTTATGCATAGAATACATTTTGTTGAATTCGGGCTTCATAGGAGTTATGCGTATCACAGGACAGCCTGGTACTTTAGTATCAATATGGTTTTACGGTTTTCGGGTACACGTCAAATTAATTGCCTAAAAGTAAAAATAAAATAGTGGAATCAGTTGCCACTGTAGATGAGTTTCCTATTTACTTCTAGTAATAAAGTTTTTAGCATGTTTGACTATGGAATTCCTTTGATTCCTTTGATTGAAAGATGTCATTTAAGCCTAAATGGTTATAAACAGAAGCTTGTTAGAATACAATGGTATCCCTCTGTATTCTTTGCTACCTGTTTACTGGGAAAGCAACCACTGGCCTAGGAATTAAATAAACACAATATTTCTTAGAAACAGTAGTTTTAAGGTTAAGTTTTCAATAACTTCAAGAGCAGCAGTAGAATATTTTAAAACTTGTTGACAGGTGACATGAATAGGTTTTAAAGCAAGGTAGGATTCCTTACTGTAGGCATCTACTTAATCAAAGGACTACAAACCTTGTTGAATGAATTTCAAACAGATTAATAAATATAAGCAAAATCCCTCAACCATTTTTTAATGTTATTATTTTTTTCCTTACAAAATTATCAATTTCTTCAAGAGTTCCTACAAAATCGTACCGTAATGCTATTTTTGCTAGATAATCTATAGAAAAAAAAACTGTAGGCCTATTTACGATAGTTTGATCTAGAAGCCACAATTTCTGGCAATTTTAATGAAAACTTTGAGAAGATGTCTCTTTTAGTTATTTCTTGGGAAAATACAAAATATTAAAGTTTGAAATTTCGTTCCAAAAACGTTTCCCTAAAGGCCTATTGGGATATAAATATTTAACGGTTGGTTGTAAGTAAATAAAACTAAAACCATTTGATTTAGCCGACAATATTGGATGTTTTTTTATTTTACAAATAAACATTTTCATAGGTTGTTAAGGTTTAAAATTGATAAAAATAATATTTAGTTTACGTAATTTTTTTTTTGTTTTATAATTTCTATAATTTAGGGTAATTGTTTTCATTTCACCTCAAATAACTTACACTTATACCAAAAAAAAAGATTATATAAATATTGCTCAGACAAGTTTATATTTATTTATATTTATAAATATACCATACACTAATAAATAGAGAATATTGATGATAATAATGATGAAATAACATTTAGTGTAGCTATATTGGTTTTTCAGAAATAAGTACATAAGAAATTACAACATCTTATAAATATTTTTGCAGAATCTTACTATACCCATTAAAATATTGTTTTGCAATGTAAACGTGATGGTATTAATACTTAACCATTTATTCGAGAAGAAGAAAGAAACGAAAATAAACAACAAAGATTCACAATTTGTCAAACACTTTGAAAATGTGTAAACATTTTAATTTCAAGAATGCAGTTGAGACTATTACAAACATTTAATTAATTTTGAATTAAATGCAGTAAACTGAATCCTATATATCTATCCATTCTCTATTAAAAAAATAAAATAAAACGAGCTCAGCATTACCGCTGTGCACATGTTCCATATTTTCATACTTGATTGTTTATTTTGGATTTGGTTGGATTTGATTATTTTTGGACCAACTACATTAAAACCCATTTAAAATTTTTACTCAGTATATTAAAAACGTATATAGTTTGGGCAAAATCTATACCTAAAGTTTTATTAATTTTTTTGTGGGATGAATTTCGTTAAAATGTGGGATCCACTACATTAAAAGAAATGCCAAATTTCCACTTAGTAAATTGAATAACTGAAATATTGTGAGTTTGGGCAAACTCAGTCAATAAATAGATATTTTTTTAAATATATTGATGGGTTTTTTGAAAAGTGGTGTCCACTATTATGTAAAACACAGAAGTAAAATTCCGACAGTACTTAGAAAATCTGAAATAGTGTTAGTTTGGGCAATATCTGTTATTATAATAATGTTTTTCAAATTTTGTTGATTTATTTTGAATTCGGTTTAAGAGTGGGATCCACTACAAAAAATTTAAATAAGCGATAAATAAAGTTAAGAAATCTAAATAATAGCTAGACCCTATTTTTAACAAGCAGGTTTTGGTACAACTATTAAATAAACATGAAATGTCGGTAGTTCTTCTCATACATCATATCCAGGGTTAGGCCTATCACATTTGTTGTTAATTCCGTCTGTTTATTCTAGCACATACGCATCACAATAATATTATGAAATTACTAATGACGCTATAAAGTAACATTAATAACTATAACTTGAACGTACCTGCTTTGATATCAGTTGCTTGTTTCCTTCCATTTTACACACAAGACGCAGAGTTGAGCATTCAAAGCTGTGGACAAAGTTGAATATTACTGTCCAGTATCCAGCCCCTAAAACTGTTTTGTTGGCAACGATACTCGATACATTTCTCGGAATTATTGAGGCCGCCTGAGCGTGAGAAGTAGAAGACCGAGTACTATTTGTATTTACTAAGTATTATAAAACTCCATCCCAATATGTATATGTTTACATACTTTTATTTATTGTTTTATCTGGTGTGTGGTGTACTGTACGACGGAAGTGAAAATGTCTATGGTGATCAAAACCATTTCACAGTAATAGTTACATTTCAACAATTATGAGACTTATCGTATTCTCCATACAAACGACGGTCGTTTCGGCTATTTAGCCATTTTCAAGTCACTGCTGTTTAATTGTTGAATTTTAGTCAATATTCGAAACGGCGACATCCAAACAATATAGTAGTTACATTGTATGATTGATATTAATAATTATTATTAATAACGTAATACTATTATTATTATTTATTGCATTGATTTAACCTAAGAAAATTATTGCATAGTTTCTTTTGCAAAAGAGTAGGCTAAATCACCTACTTGACATGAGCAATTATTTAACCTTAGAACAATATTGAAAATATAATTGTACAACAGCTCCTTAACGTGAATATTAATTTAACCTGAGAAAGTTACTACATAGTTTTCTTATAAAAGATTACAGCACCTCTTTAACAAGAATATTCATTGTTCCTAAGAAAGTTATTGTATAGTTTCTTTTATAAAAGTGCAAAGCATCTCTTTAAAATAAACATTTGTTTACCCTGAGAAAGTTATTGCGTAATTCAGAATTGCAACATCTCCTTGACAAGGAAATTAGTTTTTTCTGAGAATGTTATTGCTTTTTTGGTTTTCTGTAAGATTTGCGAGGTCACCTTGAAAAGGAAATAAGTTTTATCTGATAAAGTTATTGTTTAGTTAGTTTTCTTTAGGACTGTGAATCTCATTGACAAGAAAATAAGTTTTATCAGAGAAAGTTATTGCTTAGTTGGTTTTATATAAGACAGCGAGGTCTCCTTGACAAGGAAATAAAGTTTTATTCGAGAAATATATTGCATAGTTTATTTTATAAAACAGTACAGAACCATAAATGTTGAAGCTTTCTAGGGAAGTTTTTGCATACAGCACTTTCTTTTTTAGTACACTCGTTTTTTCGCTCGAAAATACCCGAATGAGCTTGACGAATGAAACCTAATCATCACGAAGCGTAACGCGTGACGGATGACGCTTCACACTTATTCACAGCACAGGACCATTGTTATCACACCAAAAATAATAATAAATACTAAAAGTTATTTCAAAACCTTAATTTGTTTTTTACAATGATTTATTTTGGTCAACACATTGACAATCGAACAATTTACCAACAATAATGTATTGGTTGTAGTAAAGACCACCTCTGAAAAATGGCCCCAATATTTTGTATAGTTTGTCCAAACAGCCGTGCGCTCTAAAGGATTAGGGTGACCCTTGCTCCCCAACGCGCAGACACACTCACACGTGCGGCTTGGCCTACCTGCTGCTAATGGTTCTTCTATGAATCATAATCTAGCCCTTGTGCTACAAAATCAATTTTTTCTAGATTTTAACTTTACTAAAATTTTACTCTAATTACTGAACTCTAAATATTATTTCTAGCACAATGAGTCCAAACACGGTACAATATTGTGACAACTCTATGTGGTTTTATGGTCAGTAGGTTACAAAATCATAAATTTGACTACTTAAAAATGGTTATAGACATTTTATTTGAATTAGCACGATCACAATAACATACATAATAATTACAGTAATTCTAGCAGTGTTTTCAAACGTACCGGTATGCAAAAAAAAAAACAAAGAATCTAAATCAGAATCAATATAGGCTAACAGTGAACGTATACTAAAGTAAAAGAAAATACAAATAATTACAAATTCGTTTTAAATGTTACTTTACAATAACATTTTCCATTGTATTGATCAGATAACTATTACATTAGACTTCTGATTATTACAATATAAAACACGTGATAAAGGACACGTTTTAAGTATTTTCTAGTTTTTAAACTCAAAACCCGGTTAGAGTTGTCACAATTGTACCGTGTTTGGACCCATTTTGCGAAAAATAATATTTAGAGTTTAGTAATTAGAGTAAAAGTTAGGTAAAGTTAAAATCTAGAAAAAATTGATTTTGTAGCACAAGGGCTAGTTGGTGATTCATAGAAGAACCAATAGCAGCAGGTAGGCCGATTGATATACTATAAACACTTATAAAATACTATATTTTATAAGTGAAATACTACCAAACGACGATAACACACAACAAATGTCTACGTGCATTTCAAAACTGCTTAAGCGACTTGGGGTAAAACAGAAGGCCAACAGGATGTCAAACTGGCAACAGTGCCGGTTCTCTTTGTGATATTTCGGTGGTTAAAATATACACCTTAGTTGCCATAATGGTATCGCAATGTAAAATATATACAGTGGCCTTCGTAATGTTAGAAACGTCAAAAGCTGCAACAATGATGTTAATTTAGTGATTGAAAAAAAAAATTGTATTTTAAATTTTTTGAGATATCAAAATGTATAAAGTAATTGATATCACCTTGCAAAGCCACTATACATTTCTAAAAAGAAATATACTCTATTCTTTTAAGGGGCTGCCATATTGTATGGATATGAAATGATGCCATAATGATAGTGGGATTTATATATATATATATATATATATACAAATCATCGTCTATTTCGATATATATTTTTTAAACGAATTGAGAGATTTAAACAAAATTTACCACACTTCTTACTAATATATTTATACACATTTTGTGAAAAAATCATCAAGATATAGTAAAATTTTATTGATTTACAACAAAAAAAAACAATTTCTCTTAACTAATTAACAAAATTAAATAAAATTTAATAATTATGACAACAAAATATATACGTACATGTTGTGAAAATTTCATCAAGATACAATAAAATTTAATTACTTTACAACGAAAAAACAAATTTCTTCAAAACAACATTGAAATAAATTTCATAAAATATATAAATAAATTTTCAAATAAATAAAGTAACCTAAACTTTTTGTGAACTTTATTGAAATGCGACGATACGCCTTTTTTAAATCATTTGCATCTCGAAAACCACCCAACGGATTTGAAATATCAAAACATTTTTGAATTCACAATTAAATTTTCTATAAACTATCAAAGCTAGACTTCTATAACTATCATATCTAGACTAATAATAATTAAACAATTTACAACCATTTACCGCTATCGGTCTGGTTGAAAATAGTGTCATAACTTGTATAGGCCTAGTCTATTTATTTATAGATTTTGTTAAAATTTTCAGGAAATGTTCTATATGACTATATAAAAATCATACAAAAATTTGAAAATGATATATACACAATGTTTTGATTTATGAACGTGTATAGCAAAAATGTAAACGATTTCTAAATACTGCTATTTTTATTGGTTTATTAGGCTACATACGTTTATTAATCGCTGTAGTTATATTCTGATATACCAAATTATATAAAATGTATAGAATTGTGAATTCAATTTTTTTTTAGATAATTAACATCCGTTTAACGGTTCTCGAAATAAACACAATTTAGTAAACCAACGTATTCTGTTTTGATTTTCGTACAGAGAGTATACAAATTGGGTACGCGATAGTACAAAAACGCTTATTTTTTAAAACGGATTTGGATTCCTCATAAAAAATACTATAAATTATAAATTTTATGTTTATATGTACGGACAATTATAGTTTAACTTTTTGAATTAATTTACGCCAATGCATATTTAAAATATACAATTCATCATGGTTTTTAATACAAGTTAACCTAACAACTAGTAGCCTACTAATAAAGATTTTATAGAAAATTTTATTGTGAATTCAAATATTTTTTCAAAACAAAAATCCATCAAACGGTTAAAAATATATATAAATAATGTTGAGTAGCCTACGTTACCGAATACCCCAACATCCCGAACTTGAATTTAATTTCACGACTGATAGGCCTACCATTGTTTCATTATGTAGCCTTTGTTCAGGTATGATCAGTGATTATAACTACATGTTTCTAGTAATAACTTTAAAAATTTTAAAAGATACCAAGAATTTAATTTAATTTTTAGAAAATGTGACCAAATATATTCAATAATTGACGTTTTATTTTATTTGTTGGTATATTTAATTCGGGAATATTTTTGTGGCTGATATTTGAGTGAATTGGCACTTGCTTTGACGTTGGCAAGCCGTAACCGTGTTTGGGAATTGACACCAAACTTTTGTTGCAATATCTCCATGTTAGGTTAGATATCTGTGTATTTATCGTTTTTGTTGATAAGATGTTCACCAAAAGCAGAGTTTGTATATGAAGTCCTCTTAGGGAAGTGTTCCTTAAAACTTTTGTTGAAAGAGCGGGCAGTCTGTCCTATATAAAAATTCGGACATTCATTACTGTAGGCCTATAACAAGTGATATTGTATGTGGCAGTCTTATCGTGTTTGTCATTATGTATGTCTTTTTTTGGGTTATTTAAAAAATAGTATAGTTTGTTTGAGGTATTGAAAGCAACGGTTACGCTCTCTTTAGCCAGTCTACGTTTTGGAGTATGACTCAATGCTGATCCATATTCTGTGGAGACGTAAGTTTGCTTTTTCTTTTTAATAATGGGTTTCTTATTTGTATGTTACCTGATGAGTTGGTCGATATCTGAGCTCTTGTACCAATTGTATACTGCGATGGGTTTAATTATGTTTACTTCCTGTTCATACTTCTTCTTGTCTAGAGGTACTGAGGCTAGCCTGTTAACGAAATTATTGTAAGCTGCCATTTTTATATGACATGGATGATGGGAAGAAGCGTGTATAGTCTGGTTTGTTGTGGTAGGTTTTCTATAGATGTTGAACTTAACACTATTGTTTATTTTTGAAATTGATAGGTCTAAAAAGTTTAAATTGTTATTTGTTTCACTTCAACCGTGAATTGGAGTTTTGGATGCATTGTGTTTACGAAGTTAATCAGAGTTTTTAATTATCTATTGTTGCCATAGAAAAGTACTATAGTATCGTCTACATACTATCTGAAGACTATTTTTGGCCTATTTTGATTAATTTCCGACCAGAGATGTTTGTTTTAGATTTGTCCTTCCAGCAGAATTTTGTCCTTCCTTACTTCCATAGACAGACGAATCTCGCAACAGTTTTTCTGTCGAATCAACGAGCTCTGAAAAAACAGTTTTTTTTAGCTGTATACGACACCGGTCTGTATTGCGGTCGGCGTTTTGTACATATCATAGGACCGCTACTTATTATTTTTTTCAAACTCTTAAGAAGTTTGATAACGAATTTTCGTTATAAAGATTATATTAAATAAAGATTTTATTAAAATTTTCAGGAAATGTTCTTTATGACTATATAAAAAATCATACAACAATTTGAAAATGATATATACATATTTTTTTGATTTATGAACGTTTATAGCAAAATAGTAACCGATTTCTAAATATTGCTATTATTATTGGTTTATTACATACGTTTATTAATCGCTGTAGTAATATGATATACCAATTTATAGAAAATTTAATTGTGAATTCAATTTTCTTTAGATAATTAACATCCATTCTACGGTTCTCGAAATAAACACAATTTAGTAAACCCGTGTACATTAGCGTTTGAATTTTATTGAAATGCAATGACACGCCTTTATTAAATCATTTGTATCTCGAAAACTACCGAACGGATTTGAAATATCAAAAAAATTTTGAATTCACAATTAAATTTTCTATAAACTATCAGATCTATGCTAATAGTATAATTATAATTAAACAATTTACAACAGTTTACATCTATCGGTTTGGTTGAAAATAGCGTCAAATTATAACTTGTATAGGCCTAGTCTTTTTATTTATATATTTTGTTAACATTTTCAGGAAATATTCTATATGACTATATAAAAAACCTACAAAAATTTGAAAATGATATATAAAATGTTTTTTGATTTATGAACGTTAATAGTAATCGCTCAAAATTATAAACGATTTCTAAATACTGCTATGTTTATTGGTTTATTACTCACGTTTATTAATCTCTTTGGTAATATTCTGATATACCAATTTATAGAAAATTTAATTGTGAATTCAATTTTCTTTAGGTAATTAACATCCGTTCCACGGTTCTAGAAATAAACACAATTTAGTAAACCCGCGTACTCGGTTTTGATTTTCGTACAGAGAGTATAAAAATTGGGCAGGCGATAGTACAAAAACGCTTATATATCGAAAACTAATTATCGGAAGTTATTTTTTAAAACGGATTCGGATTCCTCATAAAATTTACTATAAATTGTCAGTTTTATGTTTTTATGTATGGACAATTATAGTTTAGCTATTTGAATTAATTTACGCCAATGTATACTTAAAACGAATTAAATACAATTTATCGTGGTTTTTAATACAAATTAACCTAACAACAAGTAGCCTACTCATAATGATTTTATAGATAATTTTATTGTGAATTCAAATATTTTTTCAAAACAAAAATCCATTAAACGGTTAAAAATATATATCAATTTTTGTTGAGTACGTTACGCGCTTATAAGTACTTGATCAGCGATCAGCTGTTAATTGTATGCTGTATTTCTGATAGAAAAGTATGGACAATACTGCTATTTTTGTTGGTTTATTAATCGCTGTAGTAATATTCTGATACACCAATTTATAGACAATTTAATTGTGAATTTAAATTTCTTTAGATAGTTAACATCCATTCAACGGTTCCCAAAATATACACAATTTAAAAACCCGCGTACATTAGCGTTTGCATTTTATTGAAATGCGATGACACGACTTTATTAAATCATTTGTATCTCGAAAACCACTGAACGGATTTGAAATATCAAAACATTTTTGAATTCACAATTAAATTCCATCAACAGTTGTTAACACAAGTTATACATGATTAACCATGCCTTGTTGCATAACAACCCCATAATAACTAAAAACAAACAATAAAAAGAATCCACTATACTATTGAACTATAGACTATATTTATTTGTATAAATAAACATAATTATATAAACATGATATATGTTATAATTGTGTAACATATTTATAAAATTTTTCATTCTAAACCTTGAAATAACATCTCAACCCTCTATTGTCATTGCCAATTGAACTGTATAATATTTAATTGTATAAAGTTAAAATACATCACATTTTTTGAATCAGAGAATTTGTACATTCTATTACCACTTGTCAAGAATAACTGGGAATAAAAAACATTTCATATATCATTTAAAAATATAAATGAAATACATTTTCATTTTCATTGGATGTTTAGAAATAAGGAGTAAAAGTAGGATGGGTTGAATTAAAACTAATGCAATTTTATAATAAGTTGTACTAAGTAAAATGTGATTGTTGAATTTACTCTAAAACAATTATTATTTTTAATAAAACTGTACATTGTTTCTGGGAAGAATATGAACAGTAATATATTACTATTCCAAAAACCCAAAACTATACCATATTATGGATTTTTAATACATCTTTTATTTCATTTCAGTTTGTAACCAAAGTTTCCAATATAAATTGGTCTCCTAGATAAATTACTACGTAACCATTCCTAATTGATTAATTCATACATAAAATATGTAACAAAATATTTAATAAAGATAATTTTGTTCTTTAAAACTAGTGATATATATTATGTAAAAATCTGACAAATTTATATCTGATATACAAACACTTTTCGACGTAAACAGATAAATAGTTTTTCCATTTCATATAAAAGGTAGAACTCTTTAAAGGGACTAATTATTTAGAACGGCGAATAACTTATGTAATTTATAATATATATTGCACACATTCAAATAACGCAAAGAAGCAACAAGTATACAACCACCTCTAAGAAATTGAAATGGACAAACGGACTGAACTCTAAGTTTATGAAAGGTGCAATTGACGGCAACACTGGATCTGTTCCATCTGGCAACAATGTCCCCAAAGGCATAGTGACGTTCGTTGCAGTCTACATACAAATATTTTGGTATCCTCACAAAGGCATTAACCAACTTGCTCTTTTCTCTCGAATTTGAATGGACCAATCATACTCAAGAGCCCCATAAGTCACCTTTAGGGCTAAAGCCCGAATCTCTTCTATAGGAGAGAGTATTGCGTTCAGCGCAGCCCTGGTGGTCTCTCTTCAAAACTAAAGCTGTCGTCCCAAAAGCTATTTTAGGGGATATTTAAAAATATTTTTATTTTCGATCTAATATGCTTAAAAGTATATGTATATTACATATAAACTTGATTTAGGCCGCTTGCCCTTGTGGGGATATCCCCACAAGGGACAACATCCCCAGAAGTACTTTACAGGACGAGTGAGTATGCCCGGAAAGGTAGCTGTGATAGTTCTCTCTCTCTCTCTCTCTCTCTCTCTCTCTCTCTCTCTCTCTCTCTCTCTCTCTCTCTCTCTCTCTCTCTCTCTCTCTCTCTCTCTCTCTCTCTCTCTCTCTCTCTCTCTCTCTCTCTCTCTCTCTCTCTCTCTCTCTCTCTCTCTCTCTCTCTCTCTCTCTCTCTCTCTCTCTCTCTCTCTCTCTCTCTCTCTCTCTATATATATATATCTA